>AWWV01011269.1:0-165027 GCA_001974805.1 Corchorus capsularis
AGGACTATAGCTTTTTTTTTTTTTAACTAATCTTTAGATATGAAAATTAATAATCCTCATTGATTTGATGAAATGCTATTAAATTTATTAAAGATGTCAGGTTACTAAATTACGTTATAATACTATAACATTTTTTATAATCTTTATAACTTTTTTTCAGTAACCCTTAAAGAAGAACATTAGCAAATGTCATTATTATTGATAAAAGGTTACTAAAATTACTAACAATATAAGGTTAATTACTGAATTTATTGATAACATTAAAAAACATTTAATACAAAACAAAAAAAAATAAGATATTCTAATATTAAACATAAAAAATATTAAGTATTGCCATAGACTATATTTTATTTGTATATTAGATATTCTAATTACAAAAAAAAATATTAAGTATTGCCATAGACTATATTTTATTTGTAATTCTTTTGGTTTTTTTTTTTTTTGGTATTGGGGCTTTTCTTAATACTTAAACATAATTATTAAATTTTAAGTTTTTTAGTTAGAACATATATGTACATAATACTTCATAAATTTATATTTACCTACGTCAAATACAAATCAATAATAATATATATAGAGGGAATTAAAAATCTTTAATTAGACGGGTTAGAACTATAGTATTAGTTTGAAGTATGGTGACTTTGTTGGTGTTAACCTCTATAGATATTTTTGTAACCTTGGAGTATTTTACACTCATGAATTTATATTTATGAAGTAATGAGTTTTTATGTACATATATATTAAAAATAAAAATTTAAAATTTAATTATTATTACAAAGTTTATACCTAAAAAACAAATAACCAAAATAAAATTTTACCAAAAATACATATACCTTTTGTTCGATTATATAATATATATATTATTGTCATCATAAATCATTTGTATAATTTATGAATTTATTATTGAAAGTTTCAGAGATGCTATCAATGTGTGTTGTGTTGTGGGATAGTCTAATAGAGGTAGAATGTAAAACAATTAAAAATTATTTATAAATTATTAAAATACGTGCAAAGTACGTACTTTAACTAGTCTGATTATAATGAGAGACTTTCGATTATTGTATTCCATGAGAAAAAAAATGGTTTACCTTGGAAAAATACTACTCAACAACAAACATTTCTTAATTTGTTTTAGCTTATAACTAGTCAAATATTTGAACTTGAAGTTTTCAATTTCATCATGTCATGGTTGAATAAATTTTGTTGTTAAGGTTTGTATTTTGTAAAGGACTTTGGTACTTTAGTATATAATGTATATTGTTTTGCTTCTAATTCCCTCATCCGGAATTTACATCAACTTCATTAGCATTGATATATTGGTCTGGATAGTGAAGAAACAAACAAGAAACCGACTTATGATGCCTCCATTTACATAATACTATAAATAAACTGTAACAAGTTAAAATTACACAAAAGCAAAAAAAAAAAAACTGATTGTAGTTTTAAGAATTTAATGGAATACATTAAGTTTAGAGAAGTGTTGACCGTTCATATTAATTTCACAAACTTGTAACTTCATGTTGATAAAAAAACGCAAAGAAATAGTTTCTAAAATCAATTACACTTGTGTTGGTAACCTGTCTTCAATTTCACACCTATAAATTGTCACTCACTTGGCACCTCCTTTCCACCAAAAACCAAAAATTCACCATCAAAGCCTTACAATTCATCAGCAATCAATCAAAATTCAAACGAATTTCACCATGTCAAGGAAATCTGCAACAACCATTTGCATGCTGCTCCTATTGGCCGTTTTGGTACAGCCAGGGCTATCTCAGTTCCTCCTCCCACCGGGGTCGCCGATCGACGTACAAAAATGCTTTTCATCTCTAATGAGCATACAAGGATGCATGTTAGAAATTTTCACGTCTGTTTTCGGTGGCCAATTTGGGAAAATTGGCCCTCAATGCTGCAAGGCTATCACCGACATCAATGACGGTTGTTGGCCTAAATTGTTCCCTTTGCTTAATCCTTTGACGTTTCTACCAATGCTCAAGGATAGTTGTGGTGCTGGCTCTGCCTCTGCATCGGCCGCCCCTTCCCCTAAGTGAAATAGGCTACCGCTGCTTTGAGACTGTTAGGCACTTTATTATTTAAGCATGTTGTTAACTTAGGTAACAAGAAATTTCAAATGTTTTAGGTGCAGGAAACTTCATGGCATGTTTTCCATATATTTCAAGCAGCAAACTAATAAAATTTGATGTTTTCAATTAATATTGTTTGGAGTATTTCAATTTCCCCTGCTTTTTTTTATTTTCTCCATGTGCTTGGGTTTATTATACCATTATTATTATTATATTATTATATATATAGCTAAATTACACCAAGGGAAGCATAACTTTAGGGAAAAAAAAAGGAGAAAATAAAAACACCACAGTCCAGCCCGATTATAATCAGATTTGTCTACTTTGTCTTGGACTTGTATCTTTTGTTTTTTTGTTCAAATTTCTTGGGCTTTTATATGATTGTGAAATTCATGAGAGGCCCTTGAATGTTGGATCTAGTAGCAAGAAAATCCAACCATACAACAGCCTCCGCCGCTCTTTGCCATTTTTTTAATTAGCTTCATTTCCATTTTTCCTTTGCTTTTGCTTTCATTTTACCATATTTCCTACTTCTATTCCCCTTATCCACACAAACTAAACAAGATAGATCAATCAAGGTTGTCCTAATCAAATTTTCAGCTTAGCATCATCCTAAAAAGTGAAAATTAAGTTGATATGCTCATATATATATTCTTCAATTGGAAATTTGGAATTGAAGAAGTTAAGGGAACAGACAAATATTTGACATTAAACATTAGAAAAAATAAACCTAATCAACCTAATCATAAAACTATTATCTACCCCCCAAAAATATACTACTAGATTCTATTCTTTTCCACTTGAGACCGCAATTTGTCTTACCTTATGTTCCTGAGTGGAAAAACAAATTAACCCCCAACAAGAAAAGGTTGTTAGAAAATTAACTGACCATGATAAGGACTAATTTGACAAATGAAATTAATGTTGTATTTTTGTAACTTGCCTGGTTTCCTGCCGAAAATTAAAGAGGAGTTCACGTAAAGATACCTTCAAGCTCATTGCAAGATATTGCTACTTTATTTGACACTTTTCGAGATAAAAGTCTTAGCATAATAAGTGTTCTTGACAATGACAAGGATTTTTTAAGTAATATTGCGAAGTTGCAATATTAATTTTGCACTTATAGAAAAATTAATTTCCTTTAGCGAAAATTTTGCCCTTTGATACAAGTTGGAAACCAAAAATACTTTTTGTCCACAAAAATTTATCATCAAAATTTACTCTATGATGTGTCACCAAGTTTAACCACACAATATTCCATAAAATCAAATTTTACAAGTGCTTGTAATTGTGTGCTACCTTAGGAGATATGATACTAAGATAACATTTTGGTGGGACATGATATATGTAGAGAATAATTAGAGATCATCTGAGAAGAAATTATAATTATTGTAGATTAGTTAACTAGATTGAGTTGAGTCATCTGAAAAGAAATTATAATTATTGTAGCTTACGTCTAATTTAGTCATAATATTTATTGGCTTAAATATTGTCATTTAGCAAATAGAAGTAGAATTTTCAGGTAATATGTTGCAATCATTTGAAGTATACACATTTCTTTCTCTCCTTATTTTAGCTTTTGGATTGCTTGATTTGGGATTCCCAAACTTGACTTTCCCTATGATTAGTTGGAGTACTTGTACATATTATTCATTTGGTTGAAACTTGAAAATGATATAAGAATGAAAATGATCTTATTTCCAAATGTCCTTTTGAATCGTTGCTTAACTTTTAAACATGAAAAATGAAAATAAAATGTGACATTTAATCTAGATGTTAGTATATATTTCAAATTTTAGTGATGTTATCAATTAATTTGAAAGCCACACATACCATATACGTCTTAATACTCTAAAATCCGGTCAATTTCATGCTAAAGCAAAAAAAAAAAAAAAAAATTGATGACTCGTAATGCTTTGATACAATTTCAACAAACTATATATATCAAATTCTATTATTAGCAAGATTTGGTGGGTATTTGACTTTGTTTATATATTCTTTTTTGGTTAACTGTTTCTTTTGTCAATGTACGAAATTTGCAACTATAATTACTTACCATACGAAAAGATCTATTTTCTGAAAAGATTCGCTTACATGCAATGCAAATATATGAAATATTAATACAAAAGGGAATATATATACCACACGACTTTCTTTGCATAGCAGGCAAACTCTATGGAAAGTTGTCGATTTTAAGTCAAAAGCCAAAGTCATTTCCTTTAAGAATTGGGGGGGGATTGGGATTTCCTCCCATTGAAGAATTGGACGTGGACAATATTAATTGTATTGTATGAATTGTGGTGGATGACAGAAACTTGACAGCTTAAAAGAGATGATAAGAATTTCCAGAATAGAAAGCTAAGGGCCGGGAAAGGGTTGCATATAATTAAGTGTTAGGTTAATGGACAACAACAAATCTAACCCAACCAGAAACAAGGGGCTTCCCCTTAACTAACATTGAATGGATTAGGTCTTGGTGGTTCCCTTTTGGGTGGAGAGCTTCACCAGATCCTCATGACAACAAACTTAAAATAAAAGTAAAGGATAAGATTATTAGGGGAAGACAAAGATATATTTGCTGAAAATCTCAAACTAACTAGTTTGAAATTTCCAAGGTTACCAACTTTGTAATTGGTATATAATATTGTTCTTTTATTGTCTATATATAAATCAATTAAAATAAGGGTAAAGTTATTTGCACTACCATAGACAACACTACTTGTGTACACTACCTGTATTCAACGGTTGTTATTAAAATCAAACCCACATCCAACGGTTTTAAATGGTGATGTACAAAAGTAATGTGTCCAAAAGTAGTACATATAGCCTTGTCCAATAAATAAATAAACGAAAAACGTATGAGTAATTTTAAAAAAGGAATTAGTTAAGAGTAAAATTGTATTAATTTTTAATCTCACTTAGTAATTGGAATTTTTTTTATATGCTTTATTGGCCAATTCAAGAAAAATCCACCCACAAATTTTCATCTTAATTAACATTAATCTTACAAAAAATACCAAGGGTATCCTAACATTTTTCGTCTTAGATTAATCCCTCTCGCGTTTGAGGTGTGAAAAGTTAAAATTCTCCCAATAAAATTAGAAGTATTATTAGTACTTAAAAGATCAATACGGCGAGAAGACATTATATGGCGATGTCAATTACAACAGACTCATCGTGAAGGAAATTTCTGTGCTAATTGGCTTGCTAAGACTACTTGTGAGCTAGATGATGACTTTGACCTTCTATCAAAACCCCAGATGGTATATTGAATTTACTTTCTATTGATGCGAGGGGCATTTCTTTCCCTCGTGGTTTTGTTTTGGCTAATAAATGGTGATTTTGACAGGATTAATTAGGATAAATAGTTAACAAAAAGTCTTCAAACATAAACAATAATTTTCTTATATATTAGATGCTTTTCTTGTGTAATTTTAAATTGTTAGAAGATCAGTGTACGGCGGGGAGATTAAGATTACTTGACGAGTTTGTCTACAAAAGTATTCCTCCAACCCTGTTATATACTATGTTTATTCTATTATTATTAAGATAATAATAATAATAAAATAATAATACTAATATGTAAGATTAATTAATTACTATATATATATAATGTTTATTTGTGTATTGATTCCAAGTTTATTGACCTCTGCCGACGCGGAGGTTTGATTATTAGATTTGGTTTCTTCTCGTCTCTTAATTTTTTTCTATAATAATCAAAGATAGCTTAATTTGGTAGTCATTCCAATGGTAAAAGAATCGAAGTATTTAATGTATACTTCAGGATGGTGACCTATGTTTGTTCACGTGTAAGTTGCAATGCAATGTTTTTTTTGGTTAGTTTTGTGACTTCAGTTGCAATGCAAGTTGAAAATACATAACATTCCCCTTTCAACCCATTGGATGATTTGATGCACTTTGCTTCCATCATAATTAATCATTATATACATGATCTTTCAAGATTAACATGAATGAACCCTCTTATCCCTTTCCTTAATTACTAGTACTTACTTATTTATTATCTAAAGGAGTATCATTATCCATGTATCATTAATTAGTTAGTGCATTTGCATATAGATTCCACCCAATAATTTTGGATCATATCCCATCCTACATTATTGACTCAATAAATTAATAGAGTTTTTTTTTCTTTGAGATATCAATGTGTGTTTGGTTGAATAGAAGGAGTTTAATGTCTTTTAAGCAATTCTCAAATTCAAGTCTTATAAATGGAGAGATGCGAGAGCTTTTGTTCATAGGGTATGACAGATTTGACTATGAACTAATCAGGATAATAACACTACTAAATCCAGAGATTCATGCAAAAGAAAAAAAATATTCTTAGGATTTATCCGACTTAAAATGATTCTTTTTATTACACCAAACGCGCTTTTGGTGCTTACATATGCTCATTGGTCCAGTTACTAATTTTAACTTCAACATTATTTGAGAAATTTACCTACCGTCCGTTTGCAGCTTGCACCAATAATTTTAAGAGTAAAATTTACTACTAGTACTTCTTATCTACATTACTCAATGCGAATAATCATTTAGATATAGTAAAATAATCATACTACTGATATGGAAAAGAATATTAGGCAGACGACATATATATGTATTTTTTTAATATACTAGTAACTACTTTATTATCCAATTACCACTAATGTCTCTAATGACATCCTGATTTAAGCAAATGAAAATTTTCAATTTGGTATTATGGGGTCTCGAGGATCATAATTAAACCCTTCAGCAGTTTACGGCTTTGGTGGGTTTTCCTGGGTTCCTACAAAAAATGTGGTCCCCACATCCCTTTGAAAGCTTGAAACTTGCTTTGATAGGTTAAAACCTGAAAAAAAAGCAAAAGCAAAATAAAAATCTGGCTGTTCTCCTCAAGGAAAGCAATGGCCGAAGCAGGCACCAGCCTCAATTGGTCCCACTTCAGCAACAAACGAAACCCCTTCTCCCACTTTATTCTAAACCGCTAAAGATTAGATTAGATTAGATTAGTAATTAGTAATAATACATTTTTTAACCAAGACAAGAAGAGAGAGTGGCAACGATGGCTACTTTAGCTTAGCTTTGATTCTTCCCACTAATACTATAAATGATGTATTTAGTACAAACATATACATATGCCCTTCTCTTGCATTTATATCCCACTTTTTTTTGAGTAAAGTTTTCTTTTTTTATTTTTGCCTCCAAATGGCATTGGCAACCCTGTTTAGAACTTCCTAACTTCAACTTCATGGCTATCTTGTCCATTTATAGAGTAAAACAGAAGGGTTTCAAGATCTGAACACTTGCTTTTTCATTCAATCTAAAACATATATGGGTTTTCAGATTTGGCAAATGGGGTTTTGTTTTTGGGTTTGTTTTACTTTGTGCTTCAGTTTTGTAAGTTCACAAGTTGCTCAAGGGGATGCTGCAACAACTACTGTTCAAGGAACTGTTTTTATTGATGGGAAAGCTCCCATTGGTTCAATAGATGATGATTTTGTTTGTGCTACTTTGGATTGGTGGCCTCCTCAGAAATGTGATTATGGGACATGCAGTTGGGGTCTTGCTGGTCTTCTCAATCTGGTAATCTTTTTTTGTTTTAGTTGCAATTTTTTGTTCTTATGATTACTTCAAGAATTTCTTTTTTACTTCTTCAATCTTATAATATCTTTGGTTAATGTTATGAATGATTTACTCTACTCTGTTCTGGTTTCAATGAAACAGCTTTTCTGTCATTAATTTGTGTACAATCTGAAAATTTCTGCTAAAAGAGAATGAAAATTTACAATTTGGAATTTCATTATAAGAAGATTTTGGTCTTTTCATACTTAGAAAGGGTGTTGCTGTTCAATTTGGAAAGCCTATTTTCCAGTTTAAAAGTTCTTTGCTTTGCTGAAAGGTGTTCCATCTTCTCTTTTTGCAGAATCTTAACAATAATATATTCTTGAATGCCGTAAAAGGTAAGGTATTCTTGTGTTTTCGGTGGATTTTGTTTTATTAATCACTTTCTATTTTGTCTTAATTAAATATTTAGTCTCAATATTCTTCAGAATTTTCACCATTGAAGATTAGATTGGGCGGCACATTGCAAGATAAAGTCATATATGACACTGTTGAGAACCATGAACCCTGTGGCATTCCCTTTGTTCAAAATGCTTCTGAGCTCTTTGGTTTTACTAAAGGATGTTTACCCATGAAAAGATGGGATGACCTTAATGACTTTTTCCAAAAGGCAGGGTAAGATTATTACAGAATCCTTAATTCCCTCTTGAATTCCTATGAATTTCCTTCTTACCATTAATTTCACTCATGTTCTGCAAATCCAGGGCAAAGGTTATTTTCGGATTGAATGCGCTTAATGGGAGGTCTATAAAGCCTGATGGTTCAGCTGTGGGAGCTTGGGACTACACCAATGCTGAATCTTTTATTCGATACACGGTTGAAAAGAACTATACCATCCATGGTTGGGAGCTAGGTAAGAATAAGCCTCTGTTTTCTCTGTAACTAATCATGCAAAAACTATCCAAAGAATGGAAATGTTTGGAATTCTTGTTAATTGATTTGAGTAGATGGGAAGATAGTTGTCATGGTAGGTGGAACAACTTATGGTTTTTTATGTTTTGCTTGTCAGGAAATGAATTGTCTGGGAGTGGGGTTGGAACTAGGGTTACAGCAAATCAGTATGCTGCTGATACAATAGCTTTACAAAGTATAGTACAGAACACATACAAGGATGTCGATTTCAAACCGCTAATTATAGCACCTGGTGGTTTCTATGACCAGAATTGGTTCAAAGAATTCTTAGATAAAACGACCAAATCTTTAGACGTCGTCACTCACCATATATACAACCTTGGACCAGGTATAGTTTCATCTTTGTTCAATCTGGTATTTGAATGTTCAATGAGTTTGAGAAGAAGATTCTGACTTGACTGTCATGTTCTTGCTGTATAGGAGTCGATCAACATCTTGTCGAAAAGATTCTTGATCCATCGGTTCTTGATGGTGAGGCTGGAACATTCAGTGGCCTTCATAACATCATCAAGAGTTCTCCAACTTCAGCAATTGCCTGGGTGGGTGAGGCAGGAGGCGCTTACAACAGCGGTCATAATCTTGTTACAAATGCATTTGTATTCAGTTTCTGGTAAGTGGCGAAAACTTGCCACTTGAGCTATTTCATCTGATTTCTTTCTAAGTGACGTTACCTTGGATATGAGATGCAGGTATTTAGATCAACTTGGCATGGCAGCAAAATACGATACAAAAACCTACTGCAGACAATCATTGATTGGTGGAAATTATGGTTTACTAAACACAACCACCTTTGTACCAAATCCAGACTACTACAGGTTCACCATTTTTCTTTTATTATAAATAATTCTTTCATTCATGAGGATTATAAACTAGATTTTGTCATTACAGTATATGAAGATCTGTCTTTCTGCCCATATTACTGCAATAGTTAACAAGAGGAAATGCATAACTCTTAAAGATCGCTATGATAGTAATCAGTGGCAATAAATTCCCTGAAAGTATTGATTCCCCATTAGACATACTTAACCTCACAAAGCTAGAACAACCTATCTACCTTGCCATTTCAAATTAGAAGCTGAGACTGAGCTTTAGATATTCATAAACTTGTCCTCATGCAGAAACTACACTAAGTAAATGAATCTTCATGTAAATGATACCTTGCTTTCTTAATTGCAGCGCTCTTCTTTGGCACCGATTAATGGGAAGCAATGTTCTATCAACAAGCTTTGATGGGACTAAAAAGATACGCTCTTATACTCACTGTGCAAAGCAATCGGTAAGTTAATCCCGTACTGCAATTATCAAGCAGGTAATCTTCCTTTTCTTAGTATTTGACCATAGTTTCCTATTTTGCAGAAAGGCATCACATTGCTATTGATCAACCTTGACAATAAAACTACTGTCGAGGCAAAACTTGCGTTCAACAGTACCATGACCCTGCAACACAAGCATAGGTCAAAGCTTCTGCACCACCATAAGCACAGCTCTCATAATCATAAACCATCAATCATCCAGCTGCCTCAAGGCACTGGTACTGAAATCAGAAGAGAGGAATACCATTTAACAGCGAAAGATGGAAACTTGCACAGCCAAACCATGCTACTTAACGGAAATATTTTAAGTGTAAATTCATCTGGGTTCATACCTCCACTGGAGCCGATACATGTAAACTCACCAAATCCAGTAACGGTTGCTCCATTATCTATTGTGTTCGTTCACATGCCAGATATTATTGTTCCTGCTTGCAAGGTATAGAAACACCAGAGGGAACTAAAAGTAGTTCCTTTTGGTGATTGATCAAATAAGAGAGAAAACATTGCAAATATTTCAATTTTTTTTTTTCATAGTGAAGAATATAATGCAACATATTGTCCCATATATACTTGTAATATCTTTATCCCAATTTCTAAATTAAAGATGAGTATATATATTATATACAGAAAGCGATGAATTGATGCACAAGAAACAAGATGACCTTACCGCTCTTTAGCTACAAAATAAAATTTATACTTTGACAGGATCCACATGAGCAATGGCATAGCACTAACTGTTGTCCTAACAACTTTCAGTAGCTTGCATGTAATTTGTCATAAAACAGGTTGTGGGAAAGAAACCACCACAAAAATTGGCCTAAAAGTTTGACCATAAGTACAATGCACGTCTGTGTCTGGAAGAGGGAGAGGACAAGAAATCCAGCTTGACTGTACTGAACTTTTCTAGAATTACTTTACATTATTGATTGCAAGCTCTAATAAACTGCAAAATTTTGGAACTACAAATATCTTCGGTACAATTTGGAGGCTAATACCCTTTACATGGGATATACAAATGATATCAAGAAAATCAATTTCAATCATACATGTATATTTTCTATGCAGGTATATTAACATATACTACCCCATGATTAGCGAACATGGTCAATTCTCAATTTCCACTTAGGCACAGGTGGAAAGGGTCAAATTAGGGATACCTTAACACTGTGTCTCTCAGTTTGGATCTTCAATTGAGAAAACTAATAGAAAGCACAGAAACAAGGTCAATCAATCTCCGAAAAGCTTTGAGGCTTACTGCTGGCGAATGCCAACCAGAAAATGGTGCCAGTCAAGTAGAAGAATATGGATGGTGCAAATAATGATATCTGCATAATATACAAGTCCAAATTACTTTTTTAAGTATAGGGAGAGGAGAAAATCAGAAAAGCATAAGTTCAAGTAAGAAATTAAACTTACACTCCATGAATGCGTTGAATCAAGAAGAAATCCAGTAAGGGCAACACCTACAATTCCAGGCACTGCTCCGACAGTATTGGTAATACCCTACAAGCAAAAGAAAAGTTCAACTCAATTCATAGAAAACCTTGCTTTAAAGTAACCGTCTAAGCAAAAAAAAAAATAATAACTGTTTATGTATGACCAACATTCAGCAGATATAAAGAGGTCAGGGAATGCTCCAACTGTATAACAGAAATATGCCAATATCATATTTGAAGGATTTCCAATAATTGAAAATTATTTTAAGTGGTAGCCACAAGTCTGGGCAAAAAAGAAAAAGTGCTAGCCACTAGTCAGGTTATCATCCTGATTTCAATTGATAAATGCTTTCAGTATTTGAAGGACAGTCAGGAAATGGTTTAGCAGAAGAATTCCACCAAATAAGAATAACTCAAATAGTCCATCTATTGGTTATGGAACCGAATTTCATGTTCATAATACTATTGAGTGCAAGAGGACTGACATGCCTGTGTTCTTTGACATGAAATTTAAGCACATTGACTAACCAAGTTGGCATCTATAAACTTACGTACCAAAAGTATACTTGCATATTCGGGTGACATATCTTGATGTGTGCAATAAAGCCCTGCAGTTTGGGGTGGTGAAGTTAGGAGCAACTGCATTTAGTAGCTTGCAACAGGAGCAGGTCATGCACAATAACTGATGTTTGATGAACAGGACAAGTAACTAGCTGGATTGGTCTCTACCTGACAAGGCAAAGCTGGAGAGAGCAATTCCACCTGAGAGAATCCCGACAATTTCCCATGGTTGCAGTCCTAGATCTAGAGAAGATAGAATCATGCAGACTGCAGGAGACAAAAAGGCAATTGTTTGGCAAATCTTTCTCACCTGCATGCCAAAAAAAATTAAGGCCATCAAAAAGCTTCAAACCCCAGTTAAGACTTAAGATCTCATTCTCTAGGCTCATTTATGTAATGTTTCAATATCAGTCCTCAAAAAAGTAATGGTTTAACTGCAAGTAAACCTCAATGGTGTCAACAATAATCATCTAAGAATACACCCTATATCAGAATCTATAGAAATGTCATTATTTTTTGTAACAAGCAGATTTGTTGTAACAAGCAGCAACAGATTCAGTAAACTGGGCAATTTTCAATTCTCTCAGTCTGACATAGAAAGAGATAAATTTTATTTTATTTTATTTTATTTTATTTTTATTTTTTTTTATATTCTTCATACCGTAGTGGTCTCAACTCCATTGGCAATTAAGTTGTCAGCAAACTGTGCAGCTATGCTTGTAACAAAAACTGAAGCCAGGGGAGGAAGGATGGAAACCTGTGATTAGAGCGCATACAGTTTGTAAGTATATAAACAATTCAACATTCATTCTGCGACAGAACATCCAACAGCTATAACATATAGTCCATCTGATGTAGAAATTGCACACACTTTCTGACTTTTCTATCATCATTTAAGATAAACTACAAAACAATTAGGTACAGAATGGGGTTCATCCTTTTGTTGTTCTTCCAATTTTTTTTTCTTTTCTTTTTGTAAAACTCGTTCTCATTCATTGTAATTGAAACTTTTCCATTATATATATGCCTGACAATGAAGCAGATATAATATTGTCAAACCTTGATTTCTAAAGTAATTGCTCTGTTACTCCTTAAATCTAGAGCAGAGTGATCTAAATGAATCTTAAAAACAGGTAAATTAAAAACCTTACCCACGCAGCTTCTGTCAAATTTAGGTTCAACTCCTCACTGCATGCCATGTAAAACATAATTTAAACTTCTACATGAGTAAAATAATATAACAAGAAAAACAATGTCATATAGTTGCAAAGTTCATACAAATTTATTTTGAGAACATTTTCAGAAAGTAGAATTAATGAGTAGTAAATGCACAACTATAGATATTGTGGAAAAAAAAAAAAAAAAAAAAAAAACAGTTTCATGCAAATACAGGTTGAATTTATAAAATAAATTAAAAAAATAAAAAAACCTCCCTTGGGATAACATTTTATTAACCCCATAGCAATTATTGGCAGCTCCAAGTTACATATAGCAATCAACTGAAAACCTTAAATTTTAGAGCAGTAAACATACCTAAAAAAGGTAGGAAGCCAAGATAGACAAGTAAAATGACCCCAACTTCCACAAAAATGAGCATATATCATTGCCCATACAGCTGGACTTCGGAAAAATGCTTTCCATGGTACATCCTATTAAGACAAAACAAACAAGAAAACCAAAAGGAAACATAATTAAGGCTAATAAAGTGAAAATTGGAAAACCCTCTCATTTAAATGGATTGACAGCAGTTATCAACTGAGACTACTATGAAGTTATGTGAAAAAGGAAAAGGAAAACAGATCAGTACAGTGGGTATGGTCATGTGGGAAACATATGAGGTTATGTGAGCTGATATGTATTATATGAATGACAAATTTGCTAATCTGTCTGATAAGATAATGAAAAGAGAAAGAAGCATTCATTGTCAGATGGTATCACAAGGTGATAATAAATGTTCAATATAACTTGCCGGTCATTGTCAAGATGGGTGCAACAACCCTAGCTTTGCTAGAGTCGCAGATCAGATCTGTTCCACGAACCCTAGCTTGCTAAAGCAATCAAGTAAAGACGCTAATCGATATTCAACTTAAACCCAAAAATGGTTGATTGAATGGAACTCAGCCTATTGCCATGCAAGATTTCTGCAATAATTTATAAGGTCAACCACAAATCAAGATAAGGTAACCTAAAGACGCTAACCAGCACCTGTTCCAGTCCACCAAATCAAAACCATCTTAACAAGGGCAAGGAAACTGCTAATATACAGTTGAAGTATAGGTAATTGAATAGTCACAGCAACAAAATATTTACACACTCGAGGCATCAAGCATTAACTAGATGATAGGATTACCCAATAAAAACTAAGGACATCACAATGCATAGGTGACAATTCCATTTTTCTGGGCAGATAACAAGATTCATTGTCAAATACAGTGATCGGACATTTGAAATCATACCTTCAATGAAGCACGCAACTCTGCTAGAGAATTATTCGATGACTTCTTCTGATCAACAGATTCTTCCTTGCTTGATTTGTTATGTTCAGCTGATCGCAATACTGTCATATAACAAAAATCATGATCAATAACACATCGAACTCAAGGCAAAATCAAGAGAGCATAAAAGAACTAAGATAACATACTTTATGTAATGCAACCATTCAAACATTATGTGATAAATTTTAAAAGACTATCATGGCTTTCAGAATCTTCAGACTGGTTAGTTCAGTATGCAAAAAGTTCAAAATTCTTCTGCTCCTTTATTAGAGCACCTTGACATATACCATATGTGAAGTTATTTTATCATGTATCTTGGCGACTTGGCCTGACCTTGCATTCAAGTTGGGTCTCTCCACTACATGGAGTTAGCAACATAGGTTATATTGGGCTACTGTGCTCTAGTCAAGGCCATATCCTTGTTTTATAGCTCCCATCTAAGTCTTTTAGTTTCCCACTTCTTCTCTAGACAGAAAACCGCTATGAGACTTTGGCACTTTAATAGGAGCATAATGATCATGGAGAAGGCACTGCTATCTGCTAGTGCAAAAGTTGGAAAGAGACTACAAGAAGCGTATCTGTATAAGGCTGAAGATCATCGAAAAAGGCATATCTAGGTTAGATTATTTCTTCAAGATTCAAAAAGTTTTTATTAGCAGTCAGGCACAATTCAAACTTTAATATACTGCAGTCTTCACTTCAGACATTTATTGGCAAATTATTCTCCTTACTCTGAAAAAATTGCAAACAAGGAGCGTAAAATTTTCTCTACATCTTAGATAGAAATGCAGAGGTAATCTCTTTCATAATTGAAGATGCCCAATTTCATATTTCATTCCCTCTGCTGCTCAGACTCATGTGTAGCCAGTTAAAGTTTTTTCACAACATTATCTTAGTGTCTCCCTCCATCTGGTAACATTTCAAATAACTTCTACTGTCATAAGTGGACAGAAAATCTAAAACTATACCCGATCATGAGATGGTTTTCCTACCAGAGATTGTGCTATTCAGGCTATCTCATAAGAAGGCTTCCTTGCTAAATTGCATAGATGGGGATATTATGGATTTAATGAAATGGTGAAGACAATGATTGTGCAGACATTCATGGTAATGGAAAGGAGTCTAAATTGTAACCAGTGCATCAGCAGCCAGCAAGCATCGTTTTATGGAAATGGTTGGAAGCAGTAGAGTTTGACGAATGTTAATATGTTATTGACAATACAGCAATAAGATTGATGTTGATGTGCAAAGCGGCATCATGTTTGTCAAAAGGATCAAAAGCAGGTAGCATATATGGTGATGATAGCTCAAATAGAGAAGTTGGAGGGGACAGCAAGAGAAAATTTCCCAACAAGATAGGACAATTGACCAACAAAAGCAGCTGAATGGTAGAAATTAGATTTGATAAGCATCCAAAATCAGTTTACTAACCAGCGTAGTTGTTTGTTATAAATGCATGAAGGAACTTACTAATTTGGTTATAAATAGAAGTACTGTGATCTTAAATTACTCAGGAAAATGCTGAACTTTTCAATATTTATATGACTAACAAAAAAAAACACTTTACTTTCAAATAAACAATAATGAACATAAATAGGGATTGGATTGGATGCTCACATGAAACACGCTGAACAGCATCTGCAGCTTTCTCTTCTCCAAGAAAATTAAATCCTAAATACCTTAAACATTTTAGTTGCAACATGGGCTCAAGTCAATTCAAGTTCAACCATAAAAATTAATTATTGTTAAAAAAAAAAAAAACAGAAACCTCAAAATTAGATTGCCAAAGAACTTGTATAGGCAGATTTCTTTCAGTAGTAAATGGCAAAATATGTGATTTTGGAGCTAGCAACTTACCAGCCTAACCCTAGAAAGCCAAATATATAAAAAACAGATCCCCAGCCAAAATTTTGGATGAGCGGAGGTGCCAAAAGTAGCCTGCAAAATCATGAAACAGAAGAAGATGACAAGTTGAGACTACTGAACAAAATGGACTATAGTATTTAATAAACAAATTTGTTGATACTACAATTAGAAGAGAAAAATTAGTTTGATGGGTGTCAACTAGCCTTAGTTTGCTAATACAAAAGTCAATTTTTGATTATGCACATCCATGTTCGATTCCTTTTAAAATGAAGCTTGAAAAGAAAATCCCTTACACAATTTTAACAATGAACAGCAGGGGGCCTACGGGCAGCAAAGAGATTCTACACATCCCATAAATACAGACATAAAAGGATGTAATGGTGATTTGAACTAATTTTCACCAGCTTAAGATGTTAGATTCTTGTTTTTTTAACACTCGAAATAACAACAACAACTTTTATATTTAACATTTTTGTTTGATTTAACTTAAGAGAATGTTTTTGGACCTTCAGTTCGATGAGAATGTATTACTTTATTGACTGGATGTTCCAATAGAGAAATTGTGAAGTTAACACTTTTTTTGCATGATGGAAAGCAAACATCAAACACTTAGTTGAACACTAATATCTATACCTACTTAACGAAAGACTCCAGCAAGACATACCCTGTAACACTTCCTACACTCAGCCCACCAAAGACGAATGATACAGCCCTGGAGCGCTCTGCCAAAGGAATTGACCTGCATGTTGTGGGCAACCAAATAAAGGAGAAATGTAAGAAATTCCAAGGAGAATAAGTATCTTAAAAAATGTGCCACCCACAAAATGAGAATAGTGCAATAACACCAGACAAGAATATCAGATTCAGACCAAAAAATACTCTCTATTTTCTTGAAAACCATGTAAATTCATCTGCATCTCTAATGTGATGTTCAAAGAGTTGAACAAAGCAATTTCTTCCCAGAGGACTGGGGTAGGTATGAAAGACAAATACATGATCATTGCCTCCTAGAACATTAATCTCTTCACGGCTAACATGAACATATATATAATCAAATGTAAATCCTCCGGGATGATTTTTTAAGTTGTAATAGATTACTGAGTAAGAGGGTGTGTGAGAGATTTAAACTGGATAAGAGTTTTAGAATCCTTATATAAATGAGTAATTAGATTTTTAATAGAATTATGATCTAAAAGAATCTAATTAAGAATAGTCTAACAAAAACAATCAAAACATACTTACACAGATTTTAGTTGTTAAATTTCAGTTACAATGTGCATTATGCTCAAGAGTTTCCAGGGGAACTTAACACAACCAGCCTTTTTAACTATAGAGGGATCAAAGAGATGCTAAATTGTCATGGTAGTAATGTTTGATCATCAAAGTAATGCAAGTGGAGGACTTGAATACAACAAATTGAAAGCATAAATTAAGTTTATTTATGCCACTAAGATTACTGGTTCGGTATTCAAGGCATTAATATGTCATAAATCAATATGCTTGTAGAGTGTGGATGTCATACGTGCCTGGCAATAAGGTCTGTTGCAGCTGATGGGGAAACACCTTCCCCTATGCCAACCTGGATATAAAGTGAAAAGGAGTAATGTTTTTAAAGATAGAGGAGCATTGAACAAAAGAAGCTCAAAGTAGCACTATTGCAAATAAACGCGATACACATGATGATGAGCAGGAAATTAAGAAACTTAGCAGCTTCAGCAAAATTTTATAATAAATAATGATGTAATAATCCAAGAGAGAGAGGGAGGGAGAAGAGAACCTGAACACTTCTCAATTAGACAATTAAAAGATTTGCATCCAGAGAAAATGTAATTTAAAAGTGAACTAATACAAGTGGGAAAGAAACACACACACACACACACAAAATAAGCCAACTTACCAATATCCTTGACAAGAGCAGTCCAGGCATGAATCCAGCAAGAACAGGAACAAGGGCCGTAGCTAAGGACCATGTTAGTACTCCAATCGCGAGGACTTTTCTGCAATGAATTAGAAGATAGTAGGTAATATGATGCATCTATGAAATTATCTCACTATAACAAAAACAAATATTTTTTTTTATCTCTGGAAATTACATTTTAGCATCAAACTAAATGACAGTTTATTTGGATGCTTCTTATCTCACTAGTTAGAATTCTACAACCATAGCTATTTATGATGTTATATAATGAAGACCAGTTTTCCCTCTTTTCTGTTTCTCTTTGGGGGAAGAGGATTCATCCACTCTGGCTTACAACTATGACCAGACTTCCTGACATTCGGTGGTATGGTTGCACACTTAATTGGCAAAGAAGATAAACCAACATAACAAAACAAATAAAATTTGAAGAGAGAGAATGGGGGAGTTCGAGATAGAGAAAGTGAAATGGGTGATTGTGATAGATCTTCATATAAAGAGATGCTCTACTGTTCATCAGTTCTAAACACATCACAGATTTGATGATAAAGTTTGTAGGTAAATAGGGATCAATTATGTATGCATAATAGGTAGATTAGATTAGTTGATCAGTTAGAATGAATCAAGAGTTGAGAATATCACTGACAAATAAAATATAGACTGCATTTGGACACATGAAAAGAATGGAGAAAATACAAACTATGATAGATGCTTAAAACAGATATAAACCTTATAAGTTCAAAGTAACCGCATTATTATTATGCATGGCAGTAATACAAACAAATTTTTTGCTGCTTGAGTGTGTGAAATAGTGTAATAGCTAACTTCTATATGTAATGTGAAGGATGAGGCATCATCATTTTCTTTGAATTAGCTCAGATAATCTTCATTAATTGAATACTGCCGAGAGTTGGGCATCGTAGACACTTTCAATGTGATATCTAAACTAGGAATTTCACATAAGGTATCTTTAGTTCAAAGGAGTTATAAAA
This sequence comes from Corchorus capsularis, assembly GCA_001974805.1. Lineage (NCBI taxonomy): Eukaryota > Viridiplantae > Streptophyta > Magnoliopsida > Malvales > Malvaceae > Corchorus > Corchorus capsularis. The sequence continues at coordinate 19,194 of AWWV01011269.1, forward strand.
TATATTTTTGAAAGTCTACTTATGGAATCACTTTCACTCTGCTTTGGCCGTATGAAACTCAACCAAGTACAGGTGAACAAGGTATCAAATTAACGTGCTTAGACAATCAAGTATTAAGTAGCCTTAAAGTGGCACAAGCCCTAGGATTCAAGTAGCATCCTAAAAAGAGACGGTGGGTGCTCATCAATGCCTGTCAATAGCATAAAAGTTCCTCAAATTCTGAACGCAGGCATTGAATTGTGGATAAGATCACCAGTTTTCTCTTTTAGCTTTGGGAATATAAAATTACAACTTTTGGTTCTGTGTCGCAAGCAGATATAAATATGAAAATAAGCATGTTTACACTAAAAATACCAAAGCCTTGAAAAACTAACCTTCCACCAAAAATCTTCGCAAGCCAACCTCCTGGCAATTGACTCAATGCATAACCCCAGAAGAATGATGATTGCACTAACCCAGCTACTGACGAATTCCACCCAAATTGATGTGACATTGGAATTATAGCAACACTCAAATTCACCTACACCAATAAACATAGCCTTAGTTCAACAATAAACATAAAATTAAAAACCTAAGACATATGATAGCAGTTTCTAATAAAATTTTGCAATTTGATTTTTACTTCCCAAAAAGTTGCTATAAAGAAAAATCATCGACTTACTTAAATGATTTAAATTTAAAATCCACAAATGACTGAAATGTAAACCCAATTCAAACATTTTTTCCACAGAAAACTTAAAATGTCTGAAAAAAAGAAAAAGGTGCCAAAGTTAGGAACTAAAAGCAACATAATTGTCATAGTTTTTGCATGAAAATTGTGCATAAAACCTAAAGCCTAAAACAAAAAATAAAAAACACAACCAAAGACCATAGAAAATTAACATAGTTTCTTCTTTCTGCTCATTTCAATATACGAATGAGTCATGACCCCATATTCTTTGCCTGTAACAAAAGAGCCACATGAACTTTTATGTCAAGAGACCAATTCACTATAATAACATTACATGCGATCAAGAGATTACTTTGGCTTGCAAAACATTAAATTTAACTTCATAATAAGTATCAAGTATATACACGGAGTTTTATGTCGGACACCAAGCTTATCAAATGCTCAAAAAGGCAGGCAGCTACTTTGAAATCAAAACTATGAATTGCTTGTTAAATTGCCTAAGAGAGTAAAGATTAATAAAGAAGTCAACAACCAACCTTATCCATGTTACAAATAACAAAGGCAAGCGAAGTTGTACCGATGAGCTTATATCTCTGAGGGATATTCTTCCATGGAGGCCAATCCAACTCAAAACCCACTTCCCTTGACCCGCTTTCCTGACCCAAACCCGCTTTTCCATCCAGCTCCTCGACGCGTACTCCATTGACTAACCCAGAACCAACCCTTTCTTTCTCGTCTTTAACATTCTCTTTCTCCTTGATACTACATAACGCTTTGAAATTTAACCGATGCTCTGAAGGACTTAACTGCAACTGAAGATTCTTGCGTGAAGAATTGTTCAGAAAGATTGAGCTTTGGGAAGGATAGTTGGTGTTGCGGGAAAGAAAACAGAAGTTATTATCTAGTCTCAAGGTGAATTTTGCCATTTCTGTTTAATTTGGTTAAAGAATTTTCGAAGAAAATGAAAGGGAAGCTTGAGTTCAATGATTCATGATGAGAGTTGGAGTTGCTGGAACAGTTGAACATGTGATTGGGAGGGAAGAGAAAGGAAGTGTTGAGGTTGAGGGGAAACTTGGAGATGGAGAGAGGACTTGAGGAGGCCACGATGGACATTGGTTTGTGGCTTGGATTGCTTTAATTTGGCATCTTTTGGAATATTTGCTTCTCGAGTTAAGTTTTGTAGGACCCAGAAATCTGGGTCCTTAAAAGTTTTTTTTTTTTTTTTTGGGTAATATGGGTCCTTATTAAAACTTAAAAGTTATTTTGTCTAATTGCCCTTGTTCCTTGTTCGAATCGACTCGGTTTGAAGATTAGATAAAGGGGTTTGCTATTTATCGCCCTCTTTTGTTAAATACCGTCCCCTTTTTTTATAATTTTTGACATTTTTACCTTTTGCTTCATTTTGTAATATTTCAAATCCTCTGAAATTTCTAAAAGCATGTTAATTACTAACATGAAACAGGCCGAGAACTCCGGAAATGGACGATAACGTGGGTTGATGTAAAAAAAATTTAAAAAAAATTAAAAAAAATGAAAGAAATTTTTTTAAAAAATTTTTTAATATTAATTAGTTTATGATTAGTTTTAATTAGTTAATTAAAATTACTTAGTTTATTAGTTTATGTTTAATTAGTTTATTAGTTTATGTTTAATTAGTATCTAATTAGTTTATTATTAATTAGTATTTAATTAGTTTATGATTAAAATGAAGGAAAATGAATTTGAAGATTTGTTAAAAATGAAGTTTGAAGAAGTTGTTAGAAATGAAGTTTAGAGTTTGAAGGTTGAGAGTTTGAAGAAGTTGTTAGAAAGTTCAAAATATGAACAAAGGGCAAAAGTGTAAAAAGGGGGACGGTATTTAGCAAAATGGGGGCGGTAAATAGCAATCCAGTTAGATAAAATGTTGTCATAAATTGGTTTAGCTCTCGTGGCCAAAAAAAAGTTGGTTTAGCTCCATTTTTTAAAATAAAAATAAAAATTAGAATTTTAGACTGTCTCAAAATTTATGAATCAACTGTCATAAATTTTTCTAAACATCGTCCCAGTTTTTGCTAAACACCGTCCCATTTTTTACACTTTTGATACTTTTGTTCTTTGCTTCATTTTCTAAGATTTCAAATCCTCTGAAAGGTTGAAGTTATTACAAACGTAGAATAACCCGAGAACTCCGGAAATGGACGATAAAGTGCTGTATTTTGATGATGATGTAAGAAAAATTGCAATTTTTTAGAGATTTGGGGCCGATAACCGCGCCCCCAAGCACGACCACGGTATGCCGCCCCAGGGGGGCAGCATGAGCCATGGTTTGCCGCCCTCTTGGGGTGGCACATGCAATTTTTTATATATTTATAAAAAATAATTTTATTATTTGTATAGTATTAGTAGTTTGGGTCAATAATAGCATTATTATGTATTATGTTTACTAAAATTTTATTTGATATTTGAATTTACTATACTATATGTAATTAAGTTTGGAGGATAGTTTTCATTATCTATTTTGGGGAAATTATTGTCATTTTCACAATTTCAAAATTGTAATTAATAATAATCAATAATTAAAAAAAAAAATCGGCTGCCTCCCTAGGAGGGCAACATGCCATCGACATAGCCGCCCTCCTGGGGCGGCATGCCATGGACACTACCTCCCTCCTGGGGCGGCACCGACAACAAATTTTATTTTTTTTACATAATTCTAGATCTACAACTTAGATCTACAAAATAACAACATATATTTCATAAAAATTTTCATACCAGTAAAGATTTTAGTTTGAAGGTTTTAAAAGATTTGGAGTTAGAAAGTTGAAAAAATATGAACAAAAGGCAAAAGTGTAAAAAGTGTAAAAAGTGGGGCGGGGAATAGCAAAAAGGGGGCGGTGTTTAGCAATTCATATTTTTTTTTCATGAAAAAAAAGTCTCGACTTAGAGGCTTATGACGCCCAGAGACTCTAAGTCCTCTGCTCCCTCCTAAATCCCGGTGACTACACCAGCGGGATGTAGTGGGCGCTGAGCGTGCCATGTGAATCTTAACACAAGGTGGAAACAAGCAAGAGTCTATGTAATTCTCAGTTACTCAAACTCGAACCCAACTTGAAAAAACTTTAGACTCGGCTTCCTGCCACTACTAAACCACCTTCACAGGACTAACTGTCATAAAGTTTTAGAATAGAATAGAATTTATATGTAATTCTCAGTTGCTCACGTGTTTCACAATTAAAAAATTGTTTTCTACCAAAAAAAAATAGTTTTGCTGCTAATTGGAGCTAGGTTTAGACAGTTTTAATAATTCGGAGGTCATCGAGTCACCTGGGAGAGTGTGGTTTCGGGCTAGTAAATTCGCCAAAGAAATTGTTGCAGCTTATGAGAAGCACAATGGCCGGGCTCAACAGCAGGTTCGATGGGTATCTTGGTTGAAACCTCCCTTAGGATGCTTTGTACTTAACACGGATCGAGCCGACAAGCAGGACACTGCTGTTGCTTCTGCAGGAGGTCTGGTTAGAGATGCAAATGGTACCTGGATTACAGGATTTACTATGCGGATTGGTATCACGGACGGTCTATCAGCAGAGCTTTGGGGCATTCGAGAGGGTTTGCGATTGGTCAAATCCCTTAGTTTATCTAATGTGATTGTGCAGTTAGATGCAAAGGTGGTGGTTAATTTCTTAAACCAAGGTATCATTGCTACTCATCACCACTCTACATTGGTGCAGGAGATTTTATCCTTAATTCAGGGGGACTGGGTTCGCGAGATCATCCATGTGTATCGAGAAGGTAATCGGTATGCAGATTTCTTAGCAAACCTTGGCCAGGATTGTCATCAGATCTCTATGGAACTGCCAGACCCGCCCTTGGGACTTCTTCCGTTGCTTGAACAATACGCTAATAGTGTTGCTGTTCGGAGAACTTAGTTGACTTTATCAGCATCTTTTGTACAAAAAATAAAAATAAAAAACAAATTCTAGTTATATGTTGAGACGTGTTTTATATGAAGAAAAAAAAAGAACCTTAATTAATGGAGTGATATAGATGGATTAGATGACCTAAGAGTAGACAAAATCCAAATTCTAGGGCAACTCTGCATATTTACTTCAACCATTTTCTAAAATTCATGTATATATTCACATTGGGGTAATTAAATAAACCTAATAAAAGCTTCCACCCTTCGTTCCAATTCCTCCTTCCTCGATGGATTGGCTGACACAGGTTTTGCAAGATTGGTTCCCATCGATGGATTGGCTGTTCCCATCGATGGATTGGCTGTCACAGGTTTTGCAAGATTGGTTTCCATGGTTGAAGCAGAAGAAAATACCAGAAATTAAGCCTTTCCCTGATCTCCCTGATGATCTAATGCTTGAGATTTTTACTAGGCTTCCTGCAACTCAAGTTTTAAACTGCCAAAAAGTTTGTAGAGCATGGCTTAGGCTAACTTCAACACAAGACTTCGCCAAACAACATCTTCAACGTGCTATTCCCATCGTTTTTGCTCACTACACCTTCCCTCCTAATTTGGCTTCTCAATTCAAATTGAATTTCTTCTTACTTGATGAAGACGCAACCGGGATGCAGCAAGTTTGCCCTAATTTCCCCATGCAAAGAATGAGCATCATGTCTCATCTCGTTGTCGTTGGCTCTTGCAATGGGCTTCTTGTTTTCACAGCTTTACCTCTAGATAATTACCCTAATTCTCAAGACCCACCAATCAATATATATGTCTGCAACCCTACCACGAAAGAAGTAACCGTCATGAGCAAACCCTTGGTTGATGGTTATTGCTGTGGAATCTATTTCCATTCATCAACAAAGGAATATAGAATCCTCTATGTTACTCATGGCAATGAATACTTGATTTTAACTGTAGGGGAAACAGGGTGGAGAAGTGTTGGCACGTTTGCTTGCTCACCAAGTAAGTCATTTCTCCCAATTACATTCAACAAAAATCTGCATTGGATTGTTATGCTTAAAGAGGAAGAAGTTGATACTGCATCTTCTTGCGCAAAATTTATCATGGTATTCAATGTGGAGACTGAAGAATTCAACATATTGCCACATCCTGAGGCCCAGCGAACTCTGATCTGTTCGAAAATTGTGCATGAGAACATGAGTCTAATAGAAATGGATGGAGGGCTATCGTTTTGGTGGAGTTTTCGTGATGGATTACTACATGGTTGGGTTTTGATTGATTATGATAGATGGGATTGGTCTAGAACTTTCATGATTAACATTGACTCCATTGCCGAGCAATATCCATGTGAGGCTCAATACCCTATGATGCCTCCATATGATATCAAACTTGTCAACATCCAAAAGAACCAACTATTGTTGGTTTGGTCAGAGAGGGGAGTTTTCAGGTATAGTTTGGAAACCGGCATCATACAGAAAATCAAGTTGCCAAGAATGATCAACAAGTTCAACTATAAGAAAGAGTTGTTGTCTCTTACTAGTTATACCGAGAGCTTCATCTCGTTGAAGACTTGATATGGCAAGAGCAACCAAGGGGAGTTATTCATTTTGATGTTTAATTAGTTTTAGTGATATATTGTTAGGAAAATTCATTTGGTTGCACTAGTTATTACTTAGTTGAAATTTTCATAATGTGGAATTATTCTTCAATGATACTTGGAATCATTTATTTCTTCAATTGTACTTGAACACACTTAGATATTAAAACAGATTGATTTGAAAGTTTTCCTATTTTCTTTACTTCATTTCAATATAACTTGGGTTGCCCTTAATTCCACAGTGTTTGAATTGAATTGAACTATCTTTATCAGGCAGGTTGACTTGACCCTGCAAATCTTGTACATTATGGCGCATATCCGGTTATTTTTATTAAGAAAATGATTCTGGAAAACGTGAAATGGATGGTCCAAAGTAATTAAGAATTGTTATAGTCTTTATCATGCATGCCTTGCCAAAAGCCAGAAACCATTTAAATGGTGGAGACATTGGGGAGTTGGATATATTTTTATTTGATATATATGATCCATGGCAGGTGAAGTATGGAACTTATCATCAAAACCAGGCGACTTTAAATGTGCCATTGAGTCAAGAAATGAAAATTTCCCTAAAATATAATACTAGTAAAAAGTAGCTGTTTTCTTATTGGTATCAATCTTGTAATAAATTCGAACAACAGTCCAAAACGCAACATGACATAACTAGTTTTGCATGTCATACAAGTTTCTCAAAAGTAGATTAGACTAGAGGGTAGAGAGCAAACATGGCAAACATGGCCGGCATGTCTGTTTTTTCTGAAGGGGTTACTTTGCCTAAGACTGTTCAAGAGATGTCCATCAATGGCGATGAGCCACCCCCTGAATTTTATGTTAAAGACAGCAGTTTCGGTTGCCTAGATTCTTCTGATCTTTCTTCATCAGTTAATTCAGTTCCAGTCATTGATGTCAGTCAACTTCTCTCTTCCAATGATGAACTGGAAAAACTAAAATTGGCTCTCAACTCTTCAGGATGTTTCCAGGTTCTGTATAATTCTCTTCAAAATTCCATGAAATTTACATTTACTATCATTCATTTTCATGTTCTTCACTTTCCCATTTTTCCTTTCCATAAATGGCAAAAATCCCAAATTGAATTCAAGTCTTGTCTTAAAATTATGTTGTTTGACAGGCTATAGGCCATGGGATTTCCAGTTCATTCATTGACAAAGTCCGTGAAGTTGCAAAAACATTTTTTGGACTTCCACGGGAAGAGAAGCAGAAGTACTCCAGGGATGTTAATGAGGTTGAGGGTTATGGCCATGATCTGGTGGTCTCAGAAAAGCAAGTTCTTGACTGGAACACTCGCTTGTTTCTTAGGGTATTCCCTCAACATCAAAGAAGGCTCAATCTCTGGCCAGAAAACCCTCATGATTTCAGGTATACATGTTTATTAGCCAAGTTTTTCAAATAATTAACAAAAGTAAATGACCTTTTGGGAAGAAATTGTGAATTAGTATGTTAGAACAAAAGAATAAATTTTCTTATGGTGTAATTGTAGCCTAATGGTTTGTGATTTGTGAGAATTTGTATAATTTCCTAAAGAACTGCATTGCAGGGAGGTGTTGCATGAATATTCCAGCAAGCTAAAGCAAATGATGGATCTTCTCTTTAAGGCCATGGCGAAATCATTGAACATAGAAGAGAATAGCTTCTCAGACCAATTTGGGGACAATCCAGTGATGCAAGTCAGGTTTAACTTCTATCCACCTTGTTCAAAACCAGACAAGGTTCTTGGTGTCAAGCCTCATTCAGATCGATCCGGCGTGACAGTCCTATTGCAAGATGAAGAAGTGGAAGGCCTTCAGATTATCAAAGATGGAAAGTGGATCACAGTTCCTGTTATTCCTCATGCTCTTGTTGTCAATCTTGGTGACCAAATGCAGGTATAAGGAACACATTCCTTCTGACAAATATGTTGGTTGGTCTTTTAATTTCTTTTACTAACATTTCATATAAACTAGAAATATGGCATATGTTCCGAGAATAATTCTGGTGATCCCTCTAAAATGGTCTGCATTGTGAGGATCTCCACCTAAACAGGGGAAATTTTGACTACATCTATCTGATTCTTGTTGTTTAGTGTTCAAGCAAATTCTCTTAAGTCCTAACAAGCCATAGACAAGGTAAAGTTGCCATAGTCTAACTTCAAAGTCACTTTAAGTTATAGTAAGGTTTCTTAACAGATCAAAATCAAAATCAATGACATTGGCATCAGGAGAAATGCAAAAGTAAATAGAAATTCTTGTATTAAGCATACTTACATCTTCAAGATTGTTTAAAGTGACCTGCAAAGGGAAAATAGTTCATGATTGTTTGATTTGTATTAATTGATGCAGATAATGAGTAATGGAATCTTCAAGAGTCCAGTGCACAGGGTGGTGACAAACACAGACAAGTTGAGGATATCAGTTGCAATGTTCAATGAGGCAGAGCCAGATAGGGAGATAGGACCGGTCGAGAGCTTGATAGATGAAAACAGGCCAAGGTTGTATAGGAATGTGAAAAACTATGCTTCTTTCAACTATGAGTGCTTTCAGAAAGGCAAAGTAGCACTTGAGGAAGTAAAAGTTTGATTCCTTATAGCTCTCGTAAAATTCGCCTTCTGATGCATCCTTTCTGCAAGAATTTAAGAACCAGTTTAAGTATTACTGTTGTGATGTTTCTAAGGTAACTCCATTTAGGCTACTTATGTCTCCCCAGTGCTTTATTATATGAATAAAGTTTGAGACAATGTTGTGTTTACTATAGTAAAACAAGGCTGCCCCCTTAACCGGATATGTCACAGCTTAACATATGATAATTTGTCATATTTCCAACCCACCTACCACCAGACCAGTTTACTTCATTAGAATACTCATAATTTACTATAAAAATGTTCAAAAAAGAAGCAAGTTGAATCACTCTTTTTCATGTTTTTGTCCAACAGTTTGATGATCCTTGGCCATTCGGATAATTTACCAGTATTTAATTACTTGAGATCCCCGTTACAAATTTTCCCCTGCTATTCCTATTGGAGCTGTCAAAGCCTATAGAGTAGTAGTAAACTAAGCTTCAAATCTGCCCATAGAAATGAAGCTCATTTCCTGGGATCCTTTTGACAAAGCTAACCAAATTTAAAACCCTTCTTTTACCAACAATATTTCTAGTTTGAAAAGAAGCTTTCAGGTTGCAAAAAAAAAAAAAATCATGAATGATGTCAGGCAGAAGCTACAAAAAGCATAGATAATTTTAACTGAAAACAGAACTTGAAAGGGGCTATCAAATTGGTCAATATTTGTCCATTTTTTATTTTGGGTATGGTTAATTGTCAAAAATTTTTGCGGTGCCTTAGAATCTAAACCTTGATCTTCCAGATAAAGTACAGTAACAAACTAGTTGTTATAACTGCAACCCAGATCCCCAGTAGGCTTGAACAATTTCATCATTTACAGCAACTCAACCTCCAAAGTTTTTTTACAGCTACTTTCTGAGGCCCCATGGCTGAGCTTCCACCACTAGCCAAAACTGTTCAGGAACTGGCGGCTGGCAACATCAAAGAAGTTCCAGAAAGATATATCCGTAAAGATTCAACCCTGGAAACTTCTTTTCCAGTTTTGGAGATTCCAACGATCGATCTTGAGCTCCTTGCTTCTTCATCTACCAATGGGGAAGAGCTTGAGAAACTTAGATCAGCTCTCAGCTTCTGTGGTTGCATCCAGGTCTGTGCCTTTACCATTTTTTATTTTTTTTTTGCTGTAGAAAATCTCCATGGAATTTCAGAACATAGTGGATTTACTGTTACTTGACTTGAGGCTTCAGTAAATAAACATAGTATGTTTAGGGTTTTAATTCAACTCATAGACAGGAATACTCATTCACACCCTAAAGTAAGACAGAAACTAACTAGTTAGCAATTGCCATGTCTTTAAAATTTCAATGCTGATAATTATGTTACAAGTTTCAGGCAATCAATCATGGACTTACAAGTTCATTTCTGGACAAAGTGCAAGAAGTAGGCCACCAATTCTTTGCACTTCCAAGTGAAGAAAAAAGGAAATACTCAAGAGAAGTTGGCAGCATTGAAGGGTATGGGAATGACATGATTCTGTCTGAGCATCAAATACTCGATTGGACCGATCGATTGTATCTTATTCTGAGCCCAGAAGATAAGCGAAACCTCAAATTTTGGCCAGAAAATCCTCAACATTTCAGGTAGCTTCTTCTTACCCTTTTATGCCCACTGGAAGTTAAACACTACTTTGCAATAATAACTTAACTATATATGTCAATCTATGACAGGGAAATTTTACATGAATATTCAATGAAATTACAAGTGGTACTTGAAGTCCTTCTAAAGGCAATGGCAAGGTCACTAAACTTGGAGGAAAACTGCTTCTTGAACCAATATGGAGACCAAGCAACAATGCAAGCAAGATTCAACTACTATCCGGTATGTCCAAGGCCTGAGCAAGTTCTTGGGGTCAAACCTCATGCAGATGGATCTGCAATCACCATGCTATTGCAAGATAAAGAAGTGGAAGGCCTTCAAGTCCTGAAAGATGATCAATGGTTTAGAGTTCCAATCATTCCTCAAGCCCTACTCATCAATGTAGGTGATCAAGTGGAGGTAATTAACAATGACCCAATTATCTCATGTTTATGTTATATAAATTTGATCCTACATATAGATCAAAGATATAGAAGAGATTAATTGACTTGTGACTTGCATTGATGTTTTAGATAATGAGTAATGGGATATTTAAGAGCCCGGTACACCGGGTGTTGACAAACTCAGAAAGGGAGAGGATTACTTTGGCAGTTTTCTGCATTCCACATCCAGATCAAGAGATTGGACCGGTGGAAGAGCTGATCGATGAGGAAAGGCCTAGATTATACAAGAAAGTTAAAGATTATGTTAGTCTTTACTTCCAATACTACCAGAAAGGGAGGAGGCCAATGGAAGCAGCACTCATTTGATGATGTTCCTTACATTTCTTTTCTTATCATTTTCTTTTTATAGCTTGTACTAATAATAAATGGCACACAAAGGATCAATGGGAAGAATTCCGCGGCATCGCGCAGGCTCCTACTTCTAGTTGAATTTCATGTTCAGGCTTTAGGTCTTGTTTTTATGGTATCCAGCAAGACCACCATTTGTTTAGTATGGATTTAATGGCTTTGAGCCTTTCATGATATGCAAAAAATAGCCATGGCGTCTGATGTCTTATAATTCCATCTGGCCCTCTATGATGTGAATAAAAACCAATTTTTAAACCTCTCAACACTAGAGTTTTTGTTTATTAGCAATTAAATCTTACAATAAGATGGAACAAAATAAAATCTTACAGCAAGTTTTTGTTTATTTGCTGTACTAACTCTTTCTATGTTTGTTTAATGAAACTTATTTGACTCATTACCAAAAAAAAAATTAGCCATACAGTGTTAACCTAAGACATAACGTATACAGAGCTAACTGATTTTAACTGTGTCCTCAGAAGAGGAAAGTGTGGCACCATTTTGCTCAACTGATTTCACCCTCAAGCTTTCAAATTTCTCTACGTTTTCAAACAATTGCTTCCGAAGGACACCGTGCAATCTACCAAAAAGCTGCTTCTTCAATGACTCAAAGGCAAAATCCATTCTCTCAAGTTGTTCCATTGCATTTACATTAAACATGAATAGTCCATAATATAGATCAAAGCTATCTCCTGCTGTATTCTCCACCAACTTCAACAAAGTCTCATACCCTTTTGTGTTAATTGGTGTAGACTCCAACTCTAACTTCTCCAAAACCCTGCCCATTGTATGAGTAATGAACTGTGACCCTGCCGCATGCCAATCATGTTCAGCACAAGTCATTTCCACCATTCGGCATCCTTCTCGTGCAAAAATATCAAGAAACTTGTTACATCGAGCTACTCGTCTTTCATCACTTCCAACCCTCACCTTATCAAAAACAAAAGGAAGAGCATTCCATCCATTTTTACCGCTTTCTGGTCCAAACATCGGATGTGTGCAAAGAATGTCAAAACCTGATGGTAAATGTTGAAGGAACATATTCCTTGGGAACTCCTTCACAGACAGCACATCAACAAACAGAGTACTTCTCTTCAATCTTTGAAAGGGTAACGACTTAAGAACTTTTTCAGTTGAAAGAATTGAGGTACAGAGGAGTATTACTTCTGGATGCTCCTCACAAAGGTCATTAGCATCTAAGAAGAAAGAAACACCCAACTTCTGGGCTACATCTCTATAATCGGTTCTTGAATAAGCTAACACTGTGTGGCCTTGGCGAGCTATTGTTTTGGCAAGGAATTGACCAAAGTTTCCAAAACCAACAACTGCAATCTTGAGCTTTGAACTGTCATCCACACTTTCTGATATCTTTCCTTTGAATTCATATGGTGGCATAGCAACTTGAGATCTGAAAGTTCAGGTAAAATTTTGTCAATATATTTACACAAACAGATTCTACAACCAAACTATCCCAACTTGATTAAGAACTAAAACTTACAGATCATGTAATCATAGATTTATCAGAAAATCCATGATTAAAATCTAAATCTGATTTCAAACCAAATTTATTCCATGATAACTATTCCTGAAACCAAATTTACTCCATGACAACTATTCCTGAAACCAAATTTACTCCATAGCTTTCTAAACCACACATAGACTAAATTGGGATAAATTATTGGTATTTCATAAAAGGAAAGCTACAATTTTGAACTACTAAAACCATGAAAGATTCCAACTTCTAATTTTGATCATTTTTTAAGTTACTTGCAATGCAGAGTGTTTAGTCTTTTAAAGCTAAAATAACACTATTGAATCCAATGCAGCTTGAATTGAACCAACAATCAAACAATAAATGCAAAATGCAAGAACCAAGAACAGAAAATGTAACCCCACATTACCTCAAAGCATATGAGCTTGAAGCCAAAGCATGCCCGTTTTGGTAACTATCTTGCAAACTGTTTCCCTTCTCTCCCTTCTCAAACAATTGTTTCCTCACAACATGATGCAGCCTCCCAAAAAGCTCATTCCTCAAAGCATCAAAAGCCAAATCCAACTTCTCCACCATTGCAAGAGCACTCTTATTATACAAAAACAACCCATAATACAAATCAAAGCTATCCCCACAAGTATTCTCAACCAAATCCAACAAAGCCTCATAACCCTTTGTGTTAATCGGCGTTGACTCCAACCCCAACATGTTCAACACCCTCCCAACCGTGTGTGTCATGAACTGTGATCCCGCCGCAAACTTGTCATGCTCAAGACAGTTCATTTCCACCATTTTACACCCTTCACTTCGAAAAATCCCCAGAAATTCCTCACACCTTTGAACCCTAGAGGGTTCATTTCCAATCCTAACCTTTTCGTAAACAAAGAAGAGGTCTTTCCAGCTTTGTTTGGCGCTTTGGGGTCCAAACATGGGATGGGAACAAATGATGTCGAAATCAGAAGGCAAAACATCGAGAAGAAGATTCTTGGCGAACTCTTTAACTGACAAAACATCCACAAACAATGTGGATCGTCTCAATCTCTGGAACGGAAGAGACTTCAAAACTTGCTCGGTCGAGATGATTGAAGTACAGAGCAAAATAACATCAGGGTGTTGTTCACATAAGTCGTGGGGATTGATAAAGAAAGAAACGCCCAACTTTTTAGCTATATGAGAATAATCAGATCTCGAATGAGCTAAAACCTTGTGACCTTGAGAAACCAGAGTTTTAGCTAAGAATTGACCATAGTTGCCAAACCCAATAATGGCTATCTTAAGGGATGAAACGGGTCGGGTACGATCTGGGTCTGGGGTGGATTCGGAAGTGGGATTGGTGGAAAAATATTTGATGGGGAGTAACTTCAAGGAATGGAGAGAAACTGGTTTTGTGTTTATTGTGGAGAAACAGAGAGATTTAAGGAAAGGTTGAGAAGAAGAAGAAAGATGGAAAAGAGAAGGTTTTGGAAGAGAAGTTTGAAGAGAAGGAATTGAAATCATTGTTTGGTTATGGAAGGTCAAAAACGATTGGGAAGGCAATCAGCCGATCAGCAAAGGAGGCCAAAGGCGGTGCTCTCTGTTTTCTCGGCCTCCTGGCTTTTGGGGTTTTCAAACAAAAACGGCTAGGGTCTTTTCGAACTATTTTTCCCCTTCTTTTTTTATTTTCAACTATCGGTAGATTTTCATTTTCACCCAAAAAGTGAAAAAGATATAATAAATCTTCTGCTTTTGTTTTTGAGGTTCCACGTGACGTGATGAAAGTTAGACTTGACAAAAAAGTGGTTGGTTCAAGTGATTTGGCACTTGTTCCTCTTAAATAAGGTTTTGAGTTCGAGTTTTGTGAATCGAAAAAACTATTGTTGGAAGAGTTTTACCTCATAGTGGGTCAACCCAGCTCAAACAAGGTTAACTTATCAATATAAAAAAAAAATGGAAGTTACACTTGTAAGTGTACACGTGGGTTTTACAATCACAGTTCGATCCCATTTTTCTTTTTCATTTGTTAAGAGAGAGGGGCTAATATGGAGAAATTATTAGATGAATCGGGTCCATCACGTTATCCATGGTACTAGCCATTACGATCGTGGTAACTCAGATTTCTTCCTAAAATTTATACACAAATTTAGCACCAGGTTTAACCCCAAGTTTCATCGTATGAGATGTATAGGGTAAATCTCTAAATTTAGGATATTGATTTACTGGGGTTTTAGAAATTGTAGGAAAAAATTTGATTTGTCATTATTTTATTAGTCGGACCATGAATGACGTGGTAAACCCGATCCATGTAATAATTTCTCGACTAATATATTAGCACTTAGCATATAATATTACCTAATCAGAGTGTAGATTGCAAGATCAAAGAATGTAAGTAGTTATTTGCTATCTATTTGTAATCATTCAACTTCAGAAATGAAATTGTAGCCTCTACTAATACCTCCAAAAAGATTCGAAACTCCTTACGTTTAAATTTTAATACATTAAAATTTTAATGTTGTATGCTTTAACACTAATCATTTGAAGAGAATTTTGTGAGTTTATAATGAAACTCACAGTTAAGTAGTCGACATCTATAATCTTTATGACTTATGAGATTGAACAAATTGTATGACTCCCATGAAAAATAATTACAGATGAACCGATGAAGTATTCTTATTCGTGATTTTAAACCAAATTAAAATCTATAAAATATTAGTACAGGGCAGAACTAGAGAGGGGGAAACAATACTTCAAGGAGGAAAACGTCCAATTCATTATACTTTAACACTATTTTTGGATTGGAGTGGGGGAAGGAAAAGGAAAGCAAAAAGGAGGAAAATGGCATCTCTCCCTTATTTGGATTAGATTTTTTATTTTTAAAATTGAAAGGGAAGAATGCTGGGATCCCTCCATTTCCCTTATAATACCCCATTTTGCTTTCCTCCTTAATGAGGGGGTTTTTGAGGGGAAAGGAAACTCATTTTAATTTTTAATTTATTAAAAATATCCTTCTAGTTTTTAACAAATATCAAAGTTACATGTAAAGTTATACACTATAATTACCGAGTCTTTTACTTGCTTCCTACCACCGCCTCTTTGTTCCCATGTATGTCTTCTACTTTTATTATTATTTTTTGTTTTGTCTTATATGCTTGGTAGAATTAATCCATAGTTTTTTAATACTTAATAACCAAGGTTATTATTTGTAATTTATAATATATTATATAATTTCCATTCATTTCCACCGCTTAACCAAACAAAAAAGTGTGGTAATTCCTTTCCTTTCCTTTCCTCTCCTCATCTAATTTTTAACAATTCAAACAAGGAAACATATGTCCTTTCTTTTCCTTTAAAAGCGGGAAACTATCATTTAGCCCTTAGTCTCTTTTTTTTTGGCACAAAAACCAAGTTTTTTTTTAGTACGAAATCTCTGGTATCTCCGATGGTTACATTGGACTCGGACTAGTTTGAAAATTGAGTTGGACCCAAATGAGGAAAGCTCTCCGAGCAAAAGAATCAAACCCAAGGTATTAACCTTTTTTTCACTCAATCCAACAATTGTCGGTAAAATACCATGTGTTAACTACATCTGTGGAATGGTTAAAAAGGGCTAATAACCAATTCATAACGTTTGCCGCAACGATCAATTTGGGATATAACGTTTCAAAAACGCCAATTCAAGATATAACGTTACTGAAAACGATCAAATCAGGATATAGTCTAACGGAAACAAGGATTTGAGATGCACGCGCCGTGAAAGCGCGTAAGGGGTAAAAAAAGAAAACACGTGTTATTTTTTAGCCAGGTGGAAAAAATTAAAAAAAATATTTATAATAAAAAAAAGCAAAAAATGGGCTGTCATATAAATAGTGAAAAATCCTCAGTTACAAAAAAAAAAAGCCATCGAGAGAGAGAAAAAAAAACCCCAAAGTTCAGAGTTAGGGTTCTTCAAAATTTCTGCGAAAACTCATCTAAATCTGCTATAATCCCTATTTTTTAGGGTTTTCTTACCGTAAATTCGCTTACATAGTTAATTGCGAGCAAAATCGATGGTGGATTTGTGTGTTTTCTGGTCTGGTTCGCGAAGAAGAGAGAGAAAGGGAATTCGCGAATTAGGGTTCCAATTCTGCAGAAATTGAGGTTAGTTTCTTTTTATTTAGTTCGATTAGGTTTAGTTCTTTGTTGTATTTATATTTAATTAATTGAAAGTTTCTCTGTTATTTGGGTTAAAGTATCTTCATTTTTTTGGTGTTCCTCAATGATCTTTATAGTAACAATTTCAATTGCATATTTATGTCATCACCAGCATTCTACAAAAGACTGAAAGAAGACAAGGGTCTGGGGTTAGGATCCTGTTTCATATCATGTGTGGCTGGCTCATTCTATGGCCGGTTGTTCCCGACTAACAGCCTTCACTTCATGCACTCTTCACTGGCTCTCCCAGGTTAGTATATACATTGATACGGTCTCATGCATATGCGTTAAGAATCTATAATCAAATTTATTATATATAAACTAAGATTCAAGATGCCATAAGCTAGGTTTCCCTTTTTAGAATCTAAACAGAGTAAAGCTCTGTAAAGTGTAAAGTCCCAAAAACGTTGGTGGTAATAGTTTATTAATTAGGTGATTAATAATCATTCATGGCTTTACTTTTCATGTTATCAAAATTCTCATGATTGATATATACTTGAATTTTTTGGCCAAAAAAAAAATATATATATATATATATATACTTGAATTTAAAACATGTTAATAAGATTTCTTTCAGGATCCTATGTATCATATTTAGGACCACCAAAATCAGGGAACATATATAGTGGGTGCAGAATGGAAAATTCAACTTGAGGGAAAAAAAATCCTATAAATGATAGATGTGCAAAAGCAAAACTATGATATAAGTCAAGAGAAATTTGTAGATATATGTGTGTGGGAATAGGTGGGAAAGAACAAGGTCCCATATTCTTTCGTCTCCAACTGACCTTCATGTCTTTTTTTTTTTCTTTCTGTATTCTTCAAATGAAATGAATATTAGGTAGTTACATGATGTGGCTTTTTGCGCTGTTTTAATTTGAGGTATTTTTTTTATATTACTAGGATTGAGTATGGCTTTCACTCTATGCTTATCAAAGTGCATTTTCAAAGGAAGTTCGAATGGCCGGGGCCTCGTTTGAGGTATGTTGATGGAATAGTTGATGATATTTAACAATGGTAATGAAGGGAATGGTGAATATGTACAGAAAGAAAACCCTATACAACTTTGTCTTCCTTCAATAGTTGCACAAAATATTTAACTCATTTTGTCTTTCTTCATTTACATATATATACATATATATGTACATATATATACATTTACATATATGTACATAAAGTAGGAACATGGTTCTTTTTCTAATCTCCTAGAATTAGTTGTTAATTCTTTATTTGAAAATTGAAACAGGACAAATAAGCGATGCCATAAAAGAGGAGCTACATATGGACATATACAACTTTGGGAAAGGAAAACTGGTATTTGATGTTGCTCTGCTATGCAATAGAAGCCTGATCGGCCCTCCATGGAAGATGCTTTGAAGCTGCTATCTGGGTGGAAGACATGTGGCGAAGTTGCTATCTAATTGATAAGATGATTTTGTATATTTGTTTTAGATTAAAGGAATTGGTATTTTAATTAGTTTTAATTGGTATTTTATTTTGCTACCCAAACATGGAGTTTGGGAGTTTTAATTAGTTTTGGTTCTTAGCTTGTTCATGTATAGTATACTACAATGTCCTTTATAATGTTTTGTATGGTATAAACGTGAGTTTTAATGATTGGGATGGAAGCTGGAATAAATAAAATTCTTCTATTTGCTGAGCATGCAATAAGATCTGGGCTAAATAACCAATTCAGGATATAACGTTTGCTGCTACGATGAATTTGGGATATAACGTTTTAGAACTATCATTTCAGGATATAAGGTTTCAGAATGATAAATTTGGGATAAAATCCACGTGGCGTCCACGTGGCATTCATGTCAGCACTTAACGGCGCGTGCATCTCAAATCCTTGTTTCCGTTAGACTATATCCTAATTTGATCGTTAACGGCGCGTGCATCTCAAATCCTTGTTTCCGTTAGACTATATCCTGATTTGATCGTTTTCAGTAACGTTATATCCTGAATTGGCGTTTTTGAAACGTTATATCCCAAATTGATCGTTGCGGCAAACGTTATATCCTGAATTGGTTATTTAGCCGGTTAAAAAGAGAGATGTTTATCCCAACAATGATGGTATCAAAAAGGAATTATGGAAATTAGAAATCGTGGGAAAAAAATAAGTATCGAAAACAACTTCTTCATTAATTAAGGAATTATTAATACAACATTGGAAATAAAAGAAAGAATAGAATTACAACATTGACAAGGAAGGTGAGAAGCCTTCTCTGTCAACAAAATTTAAAAACCTTATTACAACAATGAAAGATACAATAGTACCATCAAGGGTGAACTTATTATCAAGACATTATGATGGAAGTGCTGGCTCTCGTTAGTAGTGAAGAAGCCTAAGGCTCAAATTGCACTTCCACGAAGATTTAAGAGATTAATTGCAAGATTTGATTTACCTTGATTTGGTAGAACCGTGTGTAATTAATAAGATGATATTGTTTGACCGATTAGGATCAATTGTAATTATTAATTACCATAGGTAGAAGATTTTCTCATTGTATATATCGATCACTTTGATCAGAGAATTTTACACGTACTGCTGAAGAATAAAGAGGATATAAAACTTTTATCAATCCATAGAGTGGCATCAATTGACTCTGGGCTTTATTCCACAGTAATTGAGGAGAAGGTCCAATTGCAAGGGAACACTTAGCTTGAGGATAAATATATATAGGCATCATTTTACATGTTCACTACCAAAAAGTCAAACAATTTTTCTCCAATTTTATTCTACGTACTTAATTTGAGTTTTTTTCATGGTCATTCTTGGTAAGAATTTGAGTTTTGTAGCCATGGCAAATTGAATAAAAGAATAAAATTAATTCACTGTTTCTGACGAAGACGCAAGTGCAGCACCATTTCTCCCACCAGATTTGTCTTGCAGAACTTCAATCTTCATTCCAGGAGATACTACCACTGAATTCTCCCAAAACAATTGAAAATTCTCCTTTGGAGAAACAAGCCTTGCATCCCAATTTGGCAAAACTGCACCATTTCCATTTGAAAATGTCTGAAATTTTCTCTCAAAATTTCCAACCAATTGCCTCTGGAAAAAACCATGTAATCTACCAAAGAGCTGCTTCTTCAATGACTCAAACGCCAAATCCAACCTCTCAAGTTGTTCCATTGCATTTACATTATACATGAAAAGCCCATAATAAAGATCAAAGCTATCCCCAGCTGTATTCTCAACCAATTTCAACAAAGTTTCATACCCTTTTGTATTAATGGGTGTCGATTCCAATTTCAGTTTCTCCAAAACTCTCCCAATCGTATGTGTAATAAATTGTGACCCCGCCGCATGCCAATCATGTTCTGCACACGACATCTCCACCATCCGACAACCTTCCCGACCAAAAATGTCGAGAAATCCATTACACCTGGCTGTTCTGTTTTCATCACTTCCAATTCTTACCTTGTCGAAAACGAAAGCAAGATCTTTCCATCCATTTTTGCCACTTTCGGGACCAAACATGGGATGTGTACATAGGATGTCAAAATCTTGTGGTAGATTTTGAAGAAACAGGTTCCTTGGAAACTCTTTAACTGATAAAACATCGACGAACAAAGTGCTTCTCTTTAATCTATGGAGTGGCAATGACTTGAGAACTTTTTCGGTGGAAAGAATTGATGTACATAAAAGAATAACATCTGGGTGTTCTTCACAAAGATCTTCGGCATCCGAGAAATATGAAACTCCCAATTTTTGAGCCACGTCAGAGTAGTCTGTCCTGGAATAGGCTAAAACAGAGTGGCCTTGGGAAACAAAGGTTTTTGCAAGGAATTGGCCAAAGTTTCCAAACCCGACAATTGCAATCTTCAGCTTGGAACTATCATCAATGGTTTTTGAGATCTTTCCTTTGAATTCATATGGCTGAACTTGAGATCTGAAATGCACATGATTAAAAATGTGTAAATATATATAATAACCAAAATTTTCCTCATAAATTCTAATGACATTTTCCCAGCTGAAAAGTGAGGGCTTATTAGCCTTTTTGTCCCCTGAATTATGGGTTTAATTAAGAACAATTTGTCTCCTGAACTTCCCAAATTCAGGGCTTTTTGCCGCTCCTGAATTTGGATGTTCAGGGGAAAAATATCCTGAATTTGAAAGTTTAGGATGTAAAATGTCATAATTTCAAGTTCGGGGTCAAAACGTCCTTAACGCAATTGTTCAGGGACAAAAAAACTAATAAGTCGAAAAGTAAGTCAATTGTAACTTTAACTTACCTTGGAGTGTTCAAGCTTGTGGCTATGGCAGCACCATTTAGATTGCTTTTTTCTTGCAGAATCTTTCCTCTCACTTTACTGTCAAACAATTGCTTTTTCACAACATCATGCAACCTACCAGAAAGCTCATGCCTCAACTCATCGAAAGCCAAATCCAACTTCTCAAGCATCTCCAAAGCACTCTTATTATACATAAAAAGCCCATAGTAGAGCTCAAAGCTATCCCCTCGAGTATTCTCCACCAAATTTAACAAACTTTCGTAACCCTTTGTATTAATCGGCGTTGATTGTAGCCCCAACATGTCCAAAACTCTGCCAACCGTGTGAGTCACAAATTGGGACCCCGCAGCCAACTTGTCATGCTCTTGGCAACTCATTTCCACCATTTTACACCCTTCTCGTTCAAATATAGCAAGAAAATCATTACATCTTTGGATCCTGGAAAATTCGGTCCCAATTCTAACTCTTTCGTAGGCAAAGAAAAGGTTTTCCCAGCCCTGTTTCCCGCTCTGTGGTCCAAACATTGGGTGGGAACAAATGATGTCGAAATCAGGAGGCAAGACATCGAGGAGTAAGTTCTTGGCGAACTCTTTGACAGATAGAACATCGACAAATAACGTTGATCGCTTCAATCTTTGCAATGGAAGTGATTTAAGAACTTGTTCGGTGGAAGTAATCGAAGTAGAAAGAAGGATGACATCTGGGTGTCGCTCACAAATGTCATTAGGGTTTGAAAAGAAGGTGACTCCGATGTTCCGAGCAATGCGGGAATGGTCGGATTTCGAGTGGGCTAAAACTGTGTGGCCTTGAGCCACTAGGGTTTTTGCCAAGTGTTGGCCATAGTTGCCGAAGCCAATTATGGCAATCTTAAGGGTTGGACTTGAAATTGAAATTGGAATATTAGGTTTGGAATTAATAGTAATCAATGATGTGTTTGAGGAGAAACATGATCTGATTTGGAGTGCTTTGGAGGAATGTAGCGAAGAGAGTGATGAATTCATGGAAACAGAATTAGGGAATTGGAGGAATGAAGGATAAAGAGAGGACAAGTATAAATGTGAAGGTTTTGAAGGTGATTGGTAGAGGGAAGAAAGTGAGAACATGGCGATTTAAGGTTTTTTAGATAGAAAAATATAGATTAAAGCACTCAGAGACTCAAAGAAAGAACGAGAGGAGAAGAGGAAGAAGATGTGGAAATTTTGGCTGAGAGAGAGTTGCTACTTGCTATAGGGTTTCTTTAAATAAAGGTCAAGTATGAAGGATCTTATATATCAATTTTTTTTCACAAGTAACATCGACTGTCTTATTAAGTTTCGCAATTAAGTGGCGTCAAATCAAAAATCCAAAAGTAAAATCTTATATCTTATTTTATTCATTCATAAAACATGAAACTTAACTTAATTAGGAACATTGAACTTATTCCGTACTAAATCAGGAGAGGTGTTGTTATTGGAAATTATGGACACTGACGGCGGAAGGGATTCTAATTTCTAAATTCGAACACTTGACTTCATTAACAAAGCTATAAGGTGCCCTTTTATTTTTTGTTAACGATATTTTTTTGTCAATATTGTCGGTTTATCTAAGTATATTATATGGTATTATTATATATATAGATAGTCAATTTATAATTCTGACTTGGGTGCGAAACTGTCAATAATGAGAAGCGCTGGCAAGGGTGCAACTAATTAGACCGTATATAATTTCCTGGGTATTGGGATGATATAGATATATGTTATTAGTAAGATCTCAAAAAAAAAAAAGATATGTTATTAGTAAAATTAATTTTATATTAATAATAATAAATAATAAATTGTATGTATGTATGTATGTATTATATTAATATAAAATAAAAAATCACCACAAAGGGTTCAGAGGGAGGGAGTGAGGAGCAGGCCCTCCTAACCAACAAAAATGAATGAGTATGAAATTTCAAGTTCAAAAAATTGGTAATATTGTATTTTAGCCCCCTAAAATTCATAAATTGGTCCCTCCTGTTGAAAATACTAGTAGATCTTAATTATATCTTCCATTTTAGAGATAATCAATAATATAATTAAATTCCTTCCTTTTACCATAAAAAACAAATTAAATTTATTTCCTTTTTACAATTGAACATTTAATTATTTTTTATATACAAATATCATTTCCTTAACCTATTCTTAATTCCTTATAATTTTTATCATTTATGATTATATAAGCATATTGATATAGGGTAATTATTTGATACACTGGTGGTGTAAATTTTGGACTCCACAAGTGGGTTGTGGAGTTGACATATGTCCATTTTCTGAATTAATTAAATTTTATTTAAATATTTCAATCTAATCCCTAGGGGACACATGTTACCCTTCAAGAGCCGCTTGTGCAGTCTGCTAAATTCTACTGACGGTGTATTATATATAAACCCATTGATATATTCAAATATATAAAATATGATATGATTATGCAAACTATAATTTCCATTGGCTCATCTTGCTAATTTGCCATTTCCAACAAAATTTCCTAGATCCACCCTTGTCCGTGAGGTTCAGGTTTAAGCCCCACCGTATCGTAGTAGGGGAGTTTTTTGTAACCTTTAATATTTGTTTATTAATTTATTTTTGTTTTGAGTATTTTTTTTTATTGGATGTTTGAGTATTAAAAAAAACTAATTTTTAATGAGAAAAAAAAAGTATGACATACATATGTAATGTACTTAGTAAAAAGGGGTGGTATTTAGTAATCTCCCCTTAATTTATTCTTAGGCTATTTCTTCTTATATCTTGGTAAATTTAATTAGAACTCAAGAAAACGTGAATCATGTGGATATTGACTTCAAGTCTTCCACCCCAACTCAAGAAAACGTGTTTCAAACTTTCAAGTTGTAATAATAATCAAGACCTCTATCGTTAAACAAAATGCTCATGTTTTTGTGGAGAAAAGAAAACGTTCATGGAAATAAGCAAGTACAATTCCTTTTTTAGAAAAGAAAAAAAAAGATAAACCATAAATATATTTTTTTTGAAGAATAAACCATAAATATTTGGAAAGTCTTTGGTTGGAATAAAAGTTTATGACGAATTACGGTCTGAAAAGTTAGAATAAATCATGGATCTCGTCGTCGAATTTAGATTTGCAAACGGTCTTTCAATAAAAATCGTAAGGACTAGAATTTGACTATACGTTCCACCACAAACTTCTAAAAAGTTTTGTACTCGTGATATGAAAGCAAAAGCAAGGCAAGTACGTAGAAGTAGGCAACAAAGCCCTCCTTTCTGAGAAATTACTTTCCTGCTTTCTTGGCTTTTTGTTTTGTTTTGCATATGTTGCATTAAGAGTCTAAAGACTAAACTTTGAATCCAAAATTAAATGAAAATAATTAGGAAAAACTTATTTTCCAAATACGGAAGAAATTGTTTTTTTTTCTTGGTTAGCACATAATAACGAAGATTAGACTCTATTTAGTAGATGAAAATATTATCTATTTTCATTCTCTTAAAATATCATTAAAATTAAATGATTAATTGCTCAAATAAGGGCCTAACGTTTGTCAAAATACTCAAATAATTGACATTTTCGATAACGTTAGGTCCTTATTTGGTCAAATTAAAAGATCATACTCTTATTTGAGCATTTTGACAAACGTTAGACCTTATTAGAATTAGCCACACATATCTAATAGCAAAAATGAGTATACTTTTAAAAAATTAAAAATGACAATGGGTGAAAATTTATTTTGTGAATTACAAAATGGGCATGAGTTTTCAAACTTAATTTGGTTTGGTTTTGCTAAAATGGAGCTGTAGCCCATTGTTTTAGAAACCGGACCGACCGGTTGAATCGGATATCGGAGCCTATTCGATTCGAATAATATACAAAATTTCAGGTCAGTAAAAGTCAACAATCGTTTGAATCGAAGAACTGGATCGGTTTTTATCGGTTCTAGACATGTTGGCTTTGATTTAAAATTTGAAAAAAAAATTGTTGGTGGTGGGATTTGAACCCATAACATAGGAAAAAAATTATAAACCACTTAATCACTCTACCAAAATACTTTTTATATCATTGTTATACAATAATTAATATTTATTATATGTAAAGATATTGTTTTGACCTCATCAAACCGAACTGACAATTGGACCGGTCGGACCATTGATTGGGTCCTTCACCAGTTCCATATCAGTCCAGCTTTTAAAACCTTGGTGTAGCCTCTTATTTGTCTAGTCAATCCATAATTTATGCATTAGTATAAGATAACTCTTAAATTTACCTCACTAAAGTAAGAGAATCGACATGAAAAGTTATCACTTAATCAAATAGGATAGACAAATGACTGTTTGATGTCTGATGACATACGTTGCAAGAAATATACTATTCAATAATTTTAATAGGGAAAATACTTTTTGGTACACCTGGTTTTACGATCCGGTATCCCATATAATTACAAGAATATAAACGATTTCTAAAATATAAAAAAACCATCATAAGTAAAGCTAATATCTTTCAATTATTTTATTTGTATCTTAATTTTTATAACCCTTTCAATATCCAGTGCCACATTAAATTTTGATTAATCCAATATCAAGCCGTGTCGAAATATTTTAATTGTAGTATTAGCATTGATATATCTCTCAAACGAGATAGAGATAGATAAGGTGGTGTGTGCATATCAGTTTTTTGAGCCCAATGAACAAGATAGGCCATTAGGCCCAAACTTAAGTCATACAAGGTGAACAACCATTTTTTTTTTTTTTGGAAGGGGGGGGGTGGGGTGTTTTGGAGGAGGTATTTCAGGTTTGGAATTGAGTACAAATTATTGTTATTTGGCTGTCAGTATAGCTGAGATATTGAAGCTAAATAATCTGGGTTTTGGACAAAGATATATAGCTCAGCTACAGCTGTAATTTGAGCTAAAATGTTGAATCCTTTGCATGTTAAATCCTTCATTCCTTAGCCATGATATACTGATGGGCAGTTGCTTGGTGCAAATCTTAACCTCTCACCCTCACTTTCTAACAGATTTGGGCTTCATGAATCATGAGAATGTTGCAATGCAAATTGCCGAAAGTCAAGTAAAATATTTCTAAGAGTACCTCTCTTCCCTGCAATAAATAGTCCGAATTTTGCCAAAAACCAATCTTGTGATAGTAATAGATATCAGCAGGAGAAAAACAAAGGTTGAGAAAAGGCAACAAAAACACTTTTCATAGAACAAACAAGTAATGATAGTAACAATAGGGTTTTTACTCTATTAATGATTGACCATTATCATCATCATCATCTTCATCATTCATCAATGCAATTGTCAACCCCTCGTGAGGGAAAATTTTCACAGCCGATTTGACCTTAAAAGAGGGATATGGTCTCTAGAGTCAAAATGTGCTACAAAACTAAATATACTTCAAAAAGGAAGAATTAGAAGAGAAGAACCGGCAGAAACGGGATTCGGTCGACCATTTGCTGTTCTTCGTCTTCTCTTAAAATATCTTAAAAAGAAGTCCACCATGTGTAGCAAAGAAGGGAGCGAAGACAAGTGATTCGACAGCCATTAGCTTGATGAGGATGTTCAGTGATGGCCCAGATGTATCCTTGAGAGGGTCCCCAATGGTGTCACCAATAACAGCTGCCTTGTGTGGATCTGATCCTTTGGGGCCAAGACTTCTTGCATGCTCTGAAGCACCAGCCTGTATTGTGCAACAAAATCCAGCGCATAAATATAGAACAATTACTTTGAAATCGTCAATCATAAGAGTCGCTCATAGAAAGTCAGTAAGATCAGAAGATACCTCAATATACTTCTTGGCATTATCCCAAGCACCGCCTGTGTTCGATGCAGAGATAGCAATCTGCAAACATTATTGAAACAAAACCAATATTAAGACGAACATTCTGTAACAAAATATCTCAAGCAGTATCCAAAGAATTTAACAAGTAACTTCCAAATCAAGAAGGCTTGTCAATAGACAATATTAAAACTTGTTGACTTTACCTGGACACCAGAGACAAGGGATCCTGCAAGGACACCGGAAAGAGTTTCCACACCAAAGAAGATTCCAACAATAAGGGGAGTGAGCATAACAAGGGCACCGGGAGGGATCATCTCTTTGATGGAAGCATCAGTAGAAATCTTAACACAGGTAGCATAGTCAGGCTTAGCAGTGCCCTCCATGAGACCCGGGATCGTATTAAATTGTCTGCGCACTTCCTCAACCATCTTCAAAGCAGCACTTCCCACACTCTTCATGGTCATAGCAGAGAACCAATAAGGAAGCATTGCACCCACAAGCAAACCAATGAAAACTTTAGGGGTCAACACATCAACTGTTGAAATATCAGCACGGCTCACAAAGGCACCAAAGAGGGCAAGAGACACAAGGGCTGCAGAACCAATAGCGAATCCCTGGAAAGAAATGCAAAATGCTTTATTAACCACCATCAACCCAGTAGTTCAACATAATAGATTGTGTTTTCAAGCAAACACATAAAAAATAAAGTAAAAATTGTAACTAGAATTTGTTATGCCAAACATAGAATGCCAAAATATAACTGAAAGAGATATGAAAAGTAAGTTTTGTGCTTAAGCGAAAACAAATTTATATTTAAAAGAAAAGTCATATCAAACCTTTCCAATAGCAGCAGTGGTGTTTCCTGCAGCATCAAGAGCATCTGTCCTCTCTCTTATTCTGTGGCTCATGCCAGCCATCTCAGCAATGCCTCCAGCATTATCACTGATAGGACCATAAGCATCAATAGCCAGTCCAGTTGCTATGGTGCTAAGCATTCCAAGGGCAGCAACAGCAATGCCATACATAGCAGCAAAGCTAAAACTAACAAAAATACTGACTGCAATAGCAAAAATAGGAATAATGCAAGACTTGTATCCCAAGGCAAGGCCAAAAATAACATTAGTTGCAGCTCCAGTCCGGCAAGAATCAGCGACATCTTGCACAGGGCTGTAAAAGAAAGTAACGGAAGTGTTAAAATCAATGACAGCAAAAGACAAGCCAAGAGAATAAAAATGAATGCTCCCTAAGACTAACCTGTATGCATTGCTAGTATAATACTCGGTTACGAATCCAATAATTAGGCCAGCCCAAAGACCAACAGCAACACACAGGAATAGTTGCCTGCAGAAGAAAATAAATGTTACATACTGCTCGCAACCATATAATGCTATTTCTCAATGAAAGAAGTAACATGAGCTTACCAGTTCTTCACAGCTTTCTGCTCACCAAAATTAAAAATGGTGAAGGAAGATGGAAGAGCAATCCAACTAACAATCGCAATTCCAATAGTCATGAGAATAGTGGAGATGATAAGTTGCCTCTTCAATGATGGCTCAATTTCCTTTACAGCCTTGATCTCAAAGAAGTCAGTTGCGAATAGGGTGGTGATTAAACAAACAAGGATACCAACAGAACTGATGATGAGAGGATACATCATTGGAGTCAACTCATGATTGATGCCAAAAGAAGAGATAGAAGCAACAACGAGTGCAGCACAAGATGATTCAGCATAGGAGCCAAAGAGATCAGATCCCATTCCAGCTATATCACCAACATTATCTCCGACATTGTCAGCAATTACCTGAAATCAAGGAAGCAACTCAATGATAACCCAAGAAATAGGTCACTCAGTTTTCTGAATTCAAAGTTGCTACAACATATTTATACTTACAGCTGGGTTTCTAGGGTCATCCTCAGGAATGTTCCTTTCCACCTTGCCCACAAGATCAGCACCCACATCGGCAGCTTTGGTGTATATTCCTCCACCAACTCTACCAAAGAGAGCCATGGATGATCCTCCAAGCCCGTAACCAGTGATCGCCTCAAAAAGACCACCCCAGTCATCACCGTAGTAGAGCTTGAATAAGTTGATGGCAATGAAAAGCACCAAAAGGCCATTAGCAGCCAGAAGAAACCCCATAACAGCACCAGATCTAAATGCAGTGATAAATGCTTTTCCAACTCCCTTTCTTGCCTCCAAGGTGGTTCTAGCATTTGCATAGGTAGCAATTTTCATTCCAAGGAAGCCAGAAATAACTGAAGTGACAGCACCAAGCAAGAAAGAGATGGTGCTGAATAAAGCAGTGGCAAGTGCAGGTTTGCACATCTTAAAGTGGTCATATGAGCAAGGCTGACTCTTTGTGCTGAAACCCTCAACTGAGCCAAGGAAAAGGAAAATCAAGATTGCAAAAGCAACCATGAAAATGCCAACATACTGGTACTCGGTGAACAGAAATGAGGTTGCTCCTGTACATTCATAAATCCCAAAATTAGTTAACAGGAAAATTCCTTTTTCAAGTTACCAAGAGATAGGACAATAAACAGAGCAATATATAAACCCAGCTATCCTTCGTAACACAAGCATAAAGTCGTTAATATTGTTTATAGAAAAAGCCAGAGTCCCTTTGCTGTCATCCTCAGTTGATTATTCAGTGTAAAGTACCAGAAACAATGACATAACAGATATAATTGAAAGAATTTATGTCAAACATAAAAGTAATTGCACTCTGTAATGATAAACATCGTATTGACAGCAAATTAATAAGTATGGGATGTATATATGTTTATGTATTTTAGCACCTGTGATATTTAATTTACCTAAAGAAAAAGTACACATACTCATACTTAACTCTACCATAAAGCAGGAATGAACAAGGAAATGGTCCACCAAAAGATAACTCAGTATGTTACAACCTTGGAAGTATAGTAATGATTCAAAAGCATCTCATTTTCCAAAAGTGAAATAAAGTGTTAACCACATCATATCATGAAATAGTGCACCATTTGCTCAAAATTCGAATGACAGTCTTTCATGCATGATACGACTAACGCTTTACAGAAACAGTCAAAAAATAAAAAGCAGTAAACACCATTTAAGAGAAAATGCTAAGTAAGGCCCTCAGTGTAAACAAATTGAAAAGTTCTGGCCCTCTGGAAACTTAATTCAGGCCCCATTTAAAGTAAGACTTCCAGATCTGGTTCAAAATCAACAAAAAGGGTACAAGATCTCATATATGGAAATAATGAAAAACCCAATCTGGGATGTATCATCATTCATTTGTCTATTGAATTCCAAATCTGCTCATTAACCAGTAGAGAGAATAAAATTCACATAGCATTCCTGCTATCATCTGTGCAAATTCTTTCAATGCCATTATTCATAGTCCGTGTGCTACAAAACATCAGATTCCAAACCCAAAGAGAAACAACAACGGCCTAGATCTCAATTATATTCATAATGTGGAAACAGAAAAATAACAAGACAACCTAAATCAATGTTGAATGTGAGATATAATTAATAAATACACGTGGGTCCAAACTACGGATTCCCCACACTACCACCTAAGCTCGATCTGAAGAAAATATGAATATCCATTGAAGCACATATATTATTATTATATAAATAATATATAACCATATATAGTATAATAAAAATTCAGGCAACTTGCATATGCTGTAGTTTTCCATGGCTCCATTATTATAAATTTAGCAAAATAAATATCTGACAAATTTAAAGAAAAAAAATCCCACAATTTTGACATAGGAAAAAGTGAGGAAACGAAGACCTCGTGCTCCTAAACTGCTTCTTCTTCTCCGCAATATTAATTCAAAAAACAACACCCAAAATTATGCAGAAAAACCAAAAACTCCAACCGCCAAATATCAAAAATAAATCAGAAACAAAAGATCTAAACTTTAAAACATAATAAAGACCAAAAAGTTTCACAATAAGGAAAAACTTTGTTCAGCAGAAACCATCCATTCTCAGTTAAGTAATTCAGGCATGCAAACGAAAAGAACATGGTAATCCAACATCAAAACGAATCAAAATAAGACCAAAAGAACCAATTTTTCAAACAACCCAGATCGTAAAAAACCTCTAAAAAGTGAAATGAAAAGGGAAACAACCTTCAGAGATGGCGTTTTGAATTTCAGCACATTTAAGAACAACATTATGGTCATTAAGTCCTTCTTCTTCCTCAATGAGGTAGTCGGCATATCCGTTCTTGGGAGCGGCACCGTTGTTCCCGGGGGCACCGGAGTCACGACCTGGGGAGAGCTTGACCTTGGAAACGAGAAGATATTGGACGAGAGAGAAGAGAATTCCAATCACGGCGCAAACCGGGATCAGAATCTCGGTTCCGAGATCTGGCAAAAGAGCGGCCCCCATAATCAACCACCCTCCCAAAACCAAAAGAAATGCAAGTTCCGAGACTTGAGAGAGAGTGTGTAAAGGGAATGGAAGAAAAAAACTGTGATGAGAGGAAAATGGTGGAGAAATGGGAAGCTTATATACAGGAAAAGTTTGTGGTGGACAACTTAAAATAAGTGTGAAAATTATGATTTTCTTTCCCTTTTTTTTTAAGGGAAAAAAGGAAATTCGAAGAATCAGATCTGTTTGGTTGGGAAGGGTCAGATAAATATGGTGACAAAGAGAGAGAGTGGAAAATGGAAATTTCTCTGCCACGGTTAAATAGTGAAAATAACCGTTGTTTTTGACTAAATTTTTGGGTTATATAGTAAATGAATTTTCTTTTTAGTTTTTAGTTTTTACACTTTTACTTTTTACACTTCAATTTTTTTCTCCAATTAAATAACACTTCATTTTTCATTTGGGAATGTAATTAAATACGATGGAGACAAATATGTTAATTAGCTCCAACTTTTTTGTTTAATTATAACACTATTTGCCATAATTAGCATGGCCTTAATTTTCTTTAAATACATTGATTAAATTAGGCAAGTAAAATATTGCCAAAAAAAAATTAGGCAAGTAAAATACTAAAAACTGGGAAGATGAAAACTAGGCACTAGTAGTATTTATCAACTAACCAAATGAAACTTTGTGAATTTAAAAAAAAAATAACTTTTGATAAAAGCATGGTTTTATTTTTGTTGCAATTATGGTAAATGCATGTGAAGTATGATAAAATTCTCGAAAATTAGTTAAAAAAACTAATTGTCTTAGCATCAAGTGATTAAGTTACAATTTTGTTATAATGATTATGATAATATAATTATAATAATCGTGTGAAAAATGTTATTATAAAATAAAAAATAAATTAAGAGCCCAATATCTTTCTAACAAGATTTGGGATTAATTAAAAAATTAAGGATCAAAAAAACATATGTTGAGAGAATCCGATCAACTCCCGATCGACTTAATTCATTCACCAAAAAAAAGACTCCTGACTTAATTCTGGATTAGTTGGTGTCCAATTCGATTGTTGGATATCAAAATTTATAGCCAAAAATTGTTTTATTATTTTGAAATAAGTGATTTGAATTTTTTCTTTTTTTGTTTTTGGTGAAAGAGTTTTTACTCTTTTAAATAAGGAGAACATGGAGTATCAATCACTTGAGTTAAATGATGTACCGAAGAAAAAAGATACTTGAGTTAAATGCTTGGATAAGATATATTGTAACGTATTGAGGATATTAAGCTTAAAAAAATAAATAAAATAAAATAAATTGAGGAACATAATCTAATTTGCTAGTTTTTTTTTCCTTTAAAAAGCATACCATATAGATACATTGCCAATTATATCCTATAAACAAATTTAATATTTCATTCGCTCATAGGTACATGTGTGTCTGTTCATGTGCTGATAATTGAAAATTGAAATCCTCATTTTAAAAAATTAAAATGAAAAGGAAAAAACCATGACAATTGAGACAGAGCTTCAAATGACAAATATAATGTCACATATATAATTGAGTATCTTAAAATTAAAATGTTAATAAAAAAACAGTATTTCAACACCTTTTAGAAATCATACTGATTTTTCTCAAAAAAAAATCATACTGATCACTGAAAAAAAAACTGTTTTATAAAATTTTTGATCAAAAAATATTTTTGGTTGGATGATTATAGAGTGTTAAAAAACCAGAACTTCATACATCTCTTTTTCAATTTTTTTTTTTAAATCACAATAGATTTTTCAACTTTAACCACTAATTAAAACTATAGTCTATGTGCCTGAAAAAACGTATAGTCTACATATATAATGTGTTTAGGCCAGAAAAAACATACATAGTATGTGTAAAGTCATGAAAATATAACACGTAGTTTTCCAAGTATCTTGATATTGTGATGTAATATTGGATCTCAATTAATGTAGAAATTGAATTATCTCATATTTAGATAAAAGAAGTTTTCTCAACCTATATTTTTTATTCGGAAGAGTAAATTTGAAAAATGACATCGAGATACTCCTGCTCAAACCAATAAGTGTTGGTGAACACATAAAATCTTCACATCATAACAAATTGACCAAGCATAAAAGTTGATAATCTTTCTCTATATGTAATTGACTATTAAACATTCATTTTCACAGCTATATATATACAAATAAATTATTAGGTTGGTCTATCTTGGCTGGCAAAGTCTTTAAAAAAATGGACAGTAGATTAATAGTTAGAAAATTTTGAGTGAGGGAAACGTGGCTTAATTTAGTTATTGAATTGAAAATTAACTAAAATTAAATGCCAAAATTAAAGTAAATATGGACCAAAATGCAAACAAATAGATATTTTTGCATTGGCAAGAACTTTCCTATGGGAAGGAAATTTCTTATTTGGATAATAATGGATACTACAATACAAGACAGCGAAAACCACATCGTCTTTCTCATAAAATACATATCCAATTTTTTTTTTTTTGAGAGAAATACATGTCCAATTAAGTTGCCACTTGCCAACGTAGTTATGTCGAGGATGGTCTTTTCCTAGAAATCCGAAGAAACTTTCTATTTTATCCTTTTTATCTTTTGGTTTTTGGAAATTACGTGGGAATTATTAATATTCCGATTTATATCCTGAAAGAAAAGAGAAATTATTATATGAATCAGTTTCATCAAATCATCCAGGAGGTTCTTTTCCAATTTGATTAAGTTCAATTACCCGCTACAAGTTTTTTTTTCATGACTAGCTCCTCGCCTTGAGACAGGTATATGTTCTCAGTTGCTTAGCTAATCCAACAAAACATTAGTAAATTTCTAAACATTATAGTACTATTAATAAGTGTGCCATTTGGTAAAATTAGTTCAAGTATTCTCAATATAAAGACATTTGGTCCGGTTCTTATTAGTATAATAATATATAATATAATCTTTATCGATGTTAACCTCGATGGAACAACCTATCTATCTTAAAATAAGATTAATCTTAAGAGAGGGATTTGGGCATTTGGCATATTTGGTAGATGAGAATTTCAATCCTTTTCTTTTCTTCTTCTTTACTTTTTTTTTTTTTTTTTGGTTTCGTTGGAGGGTTTTTAGAGTGCATGATGTTATCAATCATGTTTTCATGTAACGTAAAAAAGAGTTAGGGCCACCAAACATTAAAGAGGGAGAAGATCAGGACCGTTCACCCAAAAGGTAGATGGCATGGGCAGCCCTCCAAAGCCAACACGAAGCTCTCCTCCCATGGACCCCTATGTACTAGAATCTATGCTTTCTTGGCAACAAAATGCCACCCTTTTTCTTTTATTTGCCTTTCTTGGCTTTAAAAGTATGATTTAAGAAAATAATTGCCTGCCCATTCTTAATTATAAGTGTATATATATTGTTATTATTCTGAAGTAACTTGAATTTAAATCTTTTTCTCTCTTTTTATAATATGATAGTTCAATTAATTGGAACTATGATTTTCATAAAAGGTAAAGTATAACTATCATTAAATCAATATATTTGTTAATTGTACATGTAGTAGTGAATTGGATGAAGTAAAATATAATAACACCAATTCAATTTGTAAGTAGTTGTATATAAGTTGAAATGAAAATACTTATGAAAAAATATCTCATATACAATGTTAATGTACTTTTCAAATATTCTATATAGGAACTGATATACGGTTAACATAAATATTAATTCAAACAGCGAGGCATGTGTCATTCTTTAAAATTGATTGCGGAATCTAAAGACTCCATATGTAATACTCCCTCCCATTCAAAATAAGTGAAACACTAGAAATATTACACAGACCAAAACAATGATTAGTTAGTTTTAAATTTAGTAAAAATTCACTTAAAATAGCATAATTACCCTTCTAAAACTTTTTATAAACAATTAATCAATAAATCTTATATCTCCTTTCC
Organism: Corchorus capsularis; assembly: GCA_001974805.1. Taxonomy (NCBI): domain Eukaryota; kingdom Viridiplantae; phylum Streptophyta; class Magnoliopsida; order Malvales; family Malvaceae; genus Corchorus; species Corchorus capsularis. Next base: position 54,340 of record AWWV01011269.1, read on the forward strand.
AACTTTCCAAGACCACTTAACAGTTAAACCACTTTAATTAATACTTAAGGGTATATATGGAAAAAAAGTAAAATTGCATTGGTTTTGTAATTGTTTCACTTATTTTGAATGACTGCAAAAGTTGAAATGTTTCACTTATTTTGGCTGCGTTTAGTAGAGCGGTGCGATTGGCTCTGTTTGAACTGGAGTTGTGAGATTAAACATTGTACAGACCAAATTAAGTACGGTACAAATGAGCGGTGAAAACGGAAGTATTAAGTGAGAACAGCGGTGGGGTGAGATTCAAACGTAAAATGACTATTAAGTGTATTAGTATACGGGTATATAATTTTTATTAATAATAATAAGCTTATAGTTAATTCCAATTTTATTTATTTATTTATGATTATTTGAAATTTATTTTCATTTAATCAATAAATAAAATAAATTTAAAATATATTAATAATAAAAAAACAAAAGTAAAAAAAGAAAGGAAATAAAAAGTCAAAAAAACATTAATAAAATAAATATATAAATAAATGAAATTATAGATGAAAAATAAAAGAAAGAGTACATACAACAAAAAGAAAGAGAAACCAAAAATAAACAAAGTTAAAAAAAAAAAAAAAAAAAAAAAAGGAGAGAGTTAGAAGCGGAAACGTTTTGGTTGGAGCAAAATGCTCCAGTCAAAACGCTCCAGTGAAACGGTACAAAAGGGGTGTCACATAAGTCAAACAGTCGGTGGACATTTTGCACCTAAAGCATCAGTTGGTTTCACCACTGTTTTGGGCCAAACGGTGGTCAACTGACCAACTAAACACAGAGTTTGAACGGGAGGGAGTACTTTATTATAGAACAGTAATGTAAAATTTATCTTTTCTAGACATGTAATTACTTCAATTATATGAGGAAGTGAAGTTAGAGATGCAACCCATACCCATTCGAATAATTAATCCATAAATCTGCTCAGTGTGCTTAATTAAAATTAACCTCAAAAAAAAAAAAGGAACATGATTCCCAAATTCAGAACCTTTTAAAATATCGAAGTACATTTGACAAACACTTAAGAAAACTCCACAAATCCAGGGAAGCATGATCTTCACACTTCTTCGAAACATAGGATGCCCCATTAAATTATTTTGTCTAGCATATAATATTAATTTATATATATAGTTAAGGGTATACTAATCTGTTTTTAGGTACAGATTGAGATACTCATGTATATTGTATAAATTGACATTCAAATGGTTATATTAAAAAACACTAAACATATCCTTTTTAAGCAAAACAGATGCTATTGTAATAAACTATACAATTTGGTTTAGTTTAGTATATATAGTTGGTATATTAAATAATGAAGGTTTTAATGTGTGAGGTGAAAAGCTAACAATCACATATGGTATATGGTATATTTATTAGGATGTTGAACTCTTAATTTTCTTTTTTGGTACATAACAATGTCAACAAGGTCCTCCTGCATCGATCAATCGAAGAATATCACCTAGATGGTTAACCAATGTCGTGATCTCAGAGGATCATGGAAGGCTAAAGAAGCTAAAGTCGGCATACATATTAGTTTCTCTTAATTTTAGTTATTAATATTTGAATTATGACATTTTCTCTGCTTTGTAGTTTACGGATGACATTGTGAAATGTTAAGATATATAGGAAAGTAAGTTGTTAATTGGAGATGGATTTCTTTTGTGTGTGCAGACTTCAACTAGGAATCAGATATCTTAATTAACCAACGATAATAAGATGAGTAGTCCATGTTTCTTGTTTCTTGTCTTTGCATGGGTCTCATTGTGATCTGCTACTAGTGTTGTTTTTTATAGTTGAGGGAATATACTTATATTGGTATATGGTTGTTTGTATTACTGTTGTTGAGTTTGATTTTGGTTGCATGCTGATTATGATGTAGCAACTTATTGTAGATAGAGTCTTTTTGGCTCTATTCTTATTTGCTACATTCAATAAAATTAATTTACCTTTAAAAAAAATTAGTAGCGAAAAAATAAACTTAACAACTACTTCTAGTTACGGTGATTTATGATATTAAAATTATAAATTGGTAAAATGTCAATTAATCTTCTTGATTATGTCTAATTTTTAAATTATTCTTGATTATAAATTCCACCTAATGTAGATTTAGCCTTTACTAATATACTGTATAATAATACGGTTGAAAAAAGGTAAGAAAATGGGTACATATATAGAGGAATAAAGAGAGTTGAACTCCTCCTCTCGAATGAATTTTACCCTCTAACTATCTTAGATTAATTAGAAGCAGAATCTTTACCACATATTATATTTTCGTTTTTATATAGATCATGATGACGGTGTTTGTCGTTCCATCTATTGAAGAGCAAGAGACAAAGACCACCGATTTGGGTACCAATGGAATAAATGGGACATTACTCATCACCAATAATAAAATTAATTAATGACAAATTGAATTAAAAATAAGAAGCTAATTACTGATTTTTTTTTAATGAAAAAGAAAATGGAAAAAACACAATAAAAAGGGAAGCTTTGGTCGGGAGGGAGGAAGAGTGAAGCTGGTTGGGACAGGGTTGTCATGGCTGGTCACTGGTCAGTGTGGGACCATTTGGGTTAACTTAAAGCCTCATGTCGATGTTTGCCCGAAGCCCCCCCTTTTAACCCCATTTTCAGATCTCACCTTTCAAGTTTCAATTTCATTAATTTGTTGTCTTTCTTTCCCTCGCTGGCTTCACTACACTCAACTGTTTCTTTAAAAAAAAAAAAAAACTACACTCAACTGTTTAAGTGTTCTACTTCTATATATAAAGTCATGAGTTTACTTATTGATTGATTCAATGACTATGTTTCTACTTTGGGTTTGGAATGTTTTTGTACAAAGCTTTTACTTTTACCAAAGCCAAAGAGTGAAGAAAAATGATTAAGCTGGTGGTGGGCTGGTGGCCGTGTGTACTTGGTGGTGGGTCTATTTGGCTGATTCTTGGTTAGTGAAAACAAATGGTTTCGGATCCAAGGCTAGTCTGTTATTCTTTTATTTATTTATTTATTTATTTATTTTTGCCTTATATTCGGTGAGTTTCTTGAGTTTACAATAGATTGGGATTTCAACTTAATATATTGTGATGTATTTTCTTTGTGATTTTTGAATCAATTAATCGGGGAAGTTTTCAGATTACTCACCTTATTATCGTTGGTGAAAGCTCTCTGTTGAAAAAGTTACACAGAATCGAAAACGAGATACCGTGTCGCGTGTGCTATAAACTCATGGGAAATGTTTGAGGCTTCAACTTATTCAGATGTTTCATAAATTCATATCATGATGGCAGATCCAGATAAGACGTTGACGATGAAATTCAATCTATTGTTATATTTATGTTATGAACGGTGTAATTTCATTTCCACGAATGAAATTTACATTTTCTTCAAAGAAAATTAAAAATAAATAGTATACTATATGTTGGGAGAGGAACCCGGGCCCTGTCTACTAGCAAGGCCCACCAAGTAGCCCATATACATGTCGGACACCAACCTGAACCCAAAAGCCTAGACTGATAGTTTCTTGGATCCTTCATGTATATATGCTACTCAAACAACCCATCCTTTTATGATGTGGGATGTTTCCTCACATGTAAATCCTCAACACTATAAGTCTATAATAGCTACATACTATATTATGACTAAAATTTGGCACATTGCCAAACATAGGATGATCAATTAATCTATCTTGAAGAAGAAAAATGCAAATTCTGATTAGAATGTTTTGAAGGAACTTAGTCTACACTTATCGTTGACTAAAGTCTCAAACATTTTCTCAGTGATCACACCGTTTTGTTTTCGCTTGTTTAAGACAAATGTTGTCATCAAAGACCTTGGGTGACTTAATTCAAAAGCCTCTTCGATTGATCTACGAATAAATTTTCCCATTGAGAATAAAGTTATTAACAAAATTTCAGACCACATATGTTGGAAAAATATTGGAGAAGCAAGAACACAAGAACACTGAGAATAGTCTGAGGCGTAAAGGACACTGTCCTTAAGGATAATTTCCGCCCCTCGGAGTTTATAACTCGGTGTAAAAAGGTTTGATAGCGGCTATCCTCCAGGATTCAACAGACTCTTCTTGATAGCCTACACTAGCTATCAAGGCTACAGGAACAACACTAAAATAATATTCCAACAAGAAGAAGAAAAGAGAAGAGTAGTAAAAATAACTTTTGTCTCTCCAAAATTAGATTTTGATAGGTTTATATATAAGTAAGATTTGTAACCGTTATATATATAATAAGTAGTAATAACTCATAGTAAATAGAGAAATTATTAGAAATAAGGGTAGGTTACAAATACATCTATAACAGGTATAAAACATTTAAGGGGGTAATTAATATTTTTAATCTTTGAAATAAATAATTTTCCAACAACATATCCATACAAGGTTGGATAATATTCCTCAATCTATCATACCAAAGGAATAAAACCGTTGAAAAACAATAGAAGATAACCCTAAGCCTACACAATAGAAGGTAAGTAGATCATATATAACCTTGTTTTCTTTTTCTTTTTCTTTTTCTTTTTCTTTTTGGTACTTAATTAAGTTCTTTTTTTAAAAAATATGATGAAATGAAAATAAAACCGTAACATATCGTTCTCACATCCTATAAACTCACCCAACTTATCCTAGGATTTGAACACAGAAGACGTTATAAGATATGTATAAAAAAAAAATTCTATATCATTGAAAATGACCCATTAAGATTACAATTACTCTTGAAACATCAAAAAGGTCTTCATGATGTTATTATTATCTAATATAAGTTCATCTGGCCATATGCCAAGTATAACATACTGAAGTCCAATTGTCTTCCATATGTACCGGAAAAGGAAACTTGAGGTGGCCAATGAGGTAATAATCAATTAGTAGTATAGAGATACATAGCATAGGTATATATAGATTGAACAATATATACTATAGGCAATAGCGCAACATTTAGTTTAAGAAGAGTAAATTATAAAGAGAGCAAAGCCAAAACCAATAAAGAGCAAATTGCCTTTTTTTGTCTGAATTTCAGACATAACCCTTGTCTTATTATATTATTGACATGAGATGTTTTATGGACCTCACTCTCTCTCCCTCTCTCTTCCAATTGTGTTGCAAATAAAGCTGTGTTTGAAGAAAGATTGATGACCTTACCGCTAGCTTTTCTTTCTTCACGTTTCTATTCCTTTTGGTGACATTTTTGGCTGCTAGCTTCCTTTCGACTTTATATATTTAGATGCGAATTATTCAAAGGTACATTCGTTTTCTCTTGATGCAAGAACTTATAATAATTAGAGGCCCACTGCCTTACTGTCATGCTCTTTACTAAAAAAAAAAGTACATTACTTAGATGGTTTTCAAGCAGTTACGACTTATCTTTCTCTTTCTTTCTCCCTTCAAAATGAAAATGGGTCTTTCTTTCTTTTTCTTTTCAATGTCGTTAATGGGGAGTTTTCATCCTTTGGTTTTCCCCCCCTTTTTTACATTTTCTTCATTAGAAATCATGCTTCTTAGCTCTTTCTTATCTATATATATATATATATATGTGACATTTTGATGAATTCTTCTAAATTCAATTTATGAATTTATTAGTGAGTTATTATGTAATAATAATAATAATATTCCCCAAAAAATTTGTATAGTGAAAGTTGAATTTCAAGCTAAATATTGCTATATTTAAGACGAAGAATTTGTGAAATGTCTCAATTTGAGGCTTGACCTTCGAATTCAGTCTGTTGAAACTTAATGGCAAACCTTACCAAATAAACTCAATTAAAGACATTCTATTAAGTTGTACTTAGTAGAAAGCGTATGAAATTATATGCACATATAAGTGTGTTAGTCTGTGCTTACATTATAGACATTTTTTTTTTCAATTTGGACTAAATCAAGACATTTTTTTTGGGGGGTTAAACTAAATCAATACATTTTGCCAACATTTAACCCATTATTGATCAATTAGCCTATAAATTTTATCAAATTTTGAGTTATATATACAATGACAATAACCTTTTTGAACATGTCTAAAATGTTTTTGAATATGATGATGATGTCAAGCTAACCATAAGATTTTATTAGTTTAACTACCATATATAATATGAAAAAACATATATGTCCAACATATTAAAATCTAGAATTAAATTAATCGAAATCTAATCAACTTGAAGTTGAAATTAAGCTCTAACCATTAAAAATACTTCTTTGAACAGTTCTCTTTTTAATATGGTGGAATGTCAAGCTCTAACTATTAATCCATATAAGATGATTTAGATTTAATTAGTGAACGACAAAAAAAAAATATAAATCAACTAATTAATAAAGTTGGAATTTTCTTTTCCTTTCCTATTTTTCAATGCCAAGTTGACGGTTAGCACATCCTAATGATCAAAATTTTCTAAGTTAAATGTTAACGTCAAAGACTTAATTAAAATGATAATTATGTCAAACACTCGTGGCTGTAGAAAGCACTACAAGCATGAATTGTAGTTCAGCTAGCTGTTAAGATAATTTGCCTTGCAAGCAATAAATACATACCTATTTTATGAGTATTTTTTTAAGGTTTAAATCTAGATATTTTCTCTAATCCAATTTCTTATTCTTTCTATTACTTATATCGAATCCAAACGGTTTGGTTTTCCCTCTCCAATTTTCATAAACAAATTTTCAGTCTTTTTAAGAAATTGTTTAGCTATATATATTTTGGTTGTTAAGATACCATGTTCCTTTTGGCAAAAAAAAAAAAGATAGCATGTTCCTTGTTTCTAACAACATGATATACAAATATTAATTAATAACTAGGGTACGACCCGGGTTTCGCCCCGGAAAGAAAAAATTGAGACAATCCTTTAATTTAAATATTTTCTAGTGACATAGCAATTTTATTATTAAGTTTCATTTATCCTCTTTTTTAAATGTTATTTTAGTTACAAAAAATGTGTTTAAATAGCCTAATGAGATCGTTAATATAAAGCAGAATAGGTAGCAATAATAATTCTAACTTTTAAAAGCTTTTTATAAACATTGTCGTAGCAAGACTAAGAACACCCTCAAATAGAAAACGCTCTAAAGAGACTCTTGAAGTGATATTATTAAATTATTAAGTTTTTTTCCGATGAACAATTGAACATCAAGTTAACTCTTAAATCAAAATCAAAACCAACACTTTACATGCTTCAAATTTAATTTCTCTAAATCAAAACCAAAAGTAAATGAATATAAAATCTACCAAAAAGAACAAACAGAAATTCAGCAACAGGAGAACCAAAATAGGAACATATTTTAGAATTGATGAACTTCATATGAATCTGAATCAAGATCAAAACTTTACATGCTCCTTAATGAAACATAGTTTGCTAGATGGATATTTGAATAGAATCCACGAAACACGATCATAATTACACAACTAAACAATGTTATTATATATACATAATTAATTGACCATTCAGAAGTTTATCTTCAGTCTTTATGATTTGGAAAGTGATTGGGTGATCGTCCCATAACTAATTGGGTTAGGTGATTGCTTGCTAGACCGGTCAAATTGTTTTCTTTATTTTTTTTAAGTAGTAAACCAAACAACCAAACTTTATTTTGGCCGATAATGAACCGAATTTAAGTTGGTGTGGAAAAAGGAAAAAAAAAAAAAGAAATTGAACTAAAAAGCCAGCGTGGCTTAATGAGAAAGCTCTATTTTGTATGAGCTTTTATATATAGTATAATAATAAACACTCTAAATTTGATACTACTTACTAATCTCGATTTGATTTGAAAGTCAAACATTCAAATGCAAACAAAAAGTCCAACTTGAATTTGTCTGAACTCAAAATATATAGGCTAAACTCGAGAGATTCAAATTTGAGATTGATTCCGAAAATTACCTGAATTTGATGTGAAAATTACTTAAAAGAATGAAATTTGAGACAAAAAAAAGTCATTAAATTTAATAATGAAAATTTCTAAAATCTACCCAAATTTAAAAAACTAAAACTGATCGAAGTCCAAATCTAAAATGGTTTAAACCTAAATCCAAAATATCACCCGTGTCCTAAACGCACCATATCAGTCTATTTGCCACTCTAGCCTTATATGTTGCTATATATATATATATATAGCACTTGTGGAGTAATAATAACACTATTTTTGAGTCGGACGAATTATATTATATAACTAATTGTGCCTATGCTAAGAGGTTAATTAGCTACAAAATTGAAAATTCTTTTAGCCGATATATAGTGTGTTGTGTCAGCATCGACGGTGCTGATATTGGTTCTCCCAAGTTGCCAAAGAGAATACTCAAAATAAGGATAGGTTTTGCAGCATATTATCTTGATTTCTCCTGCAATTGTAAGATGGGCACCACCACTCTTATGTTTTAATGCCTAAAATTCAATTTAATACTTAAAAAAAAAAAAGATTGCATAATATATGCAACAGTGGGGAGGCTGCCAATGCCAATTGCCAAGTGATAAATTATTATAGGACAATTTCATGATTTTCCTCGGTTGAAAAATCTTATCAAAAGCCAGCACATGGCACAAACTCTTGGGGCATAAGTCGCATTCACTGTAAAAAAATACTATTATAAATTCTTACAATCTTGTCTCAATCCATGCCAGATAGACCAATCACAGGATTCATTCGTTCATTCATTCAAGAATTAATTAATATATATTCGGATTTCTATTCTCTTTTCAATAGGAAAGGAGAAAGGATAAGAAAGGAAAAAAATATTGGCCAAATTGTTCTGCTTCTTTAGAATTGTAAAAAAGTTTGTTGCACGCAACTGCTCCCATAATAATAAGCCTAGAAAAGAAGTTAAGGTAGCATTGGAACCAAATGAAAATGATGTTGAACTAAACAAATAAGGCAAATTTGTATTTTTAATGCTATAAACCAAAAATCTTTGGACATAAGCCTTTGTTTATGCTTTAAAGTGTGTAAAACATGGAAGGAGAGTGGAGATTTGGTAAGAATTTGATAAAGGGTTTCTTTGAGTTGATAGGGCTTTGGATTTCTGTTTTTGTAAACTTTGTAGTTCGAGTCAGACCAACGGTTATCGTTGGTGAGTGATCGGTAATTAACACTGTAAATTCTCTCTAAAACTTGTGGTATGCCATGATCCTGAATTGAGACAAACTTCCCTCACCTAAACTTTTATTTATCAAATGCACGGTTTCCTTTTTTTTAACATTGGTGTAATGTCGGCAACTACACTCATAATTTCTACATATACTACTATTAATTAATATATGTATGTATATGTATGTGCATGGACATGGACATGTGGACAAGGTGTATGTTTAATTATATCAAAGAATAGTATATAATAATTTATATTATTAAGACTGATTAACCATAGAAGTAAAGGCATATATTATAATGATCGTTTTACGCTTCTATAATCTACCCTCATATGTGAGATTCAGGCTCGATTGCGTAGTTTTAAACTTCTATAATCTACCCTTACATGTGAGATTCAGGTTCGATTGCGTAGTAACTCCTACGAACTTGAGTCTATAGAATCATCACTCTAGCATACTATACCTACCCGCCGGGATGAGTTCATTCTACATCGAATACGAATAATGAGATTCTATATCATCTTTTCATCAAAATATCTCGATGTTATCCGAACTAAACAATTAATTCCAATAGTAATTATATTTATCTCTTGTTTAAATAATTAACTATAAAATCCATATTAAGGCAATGAAAAATAATTAAACTATAGTAATAGATGAGTGACAGTCTATAAAACTATTAAGAGAATTAGATTCATAACTTTAGTAATCAGTATCATGAGATCATAACAACCTAATTTGAAAAAAGAAAAAAAAAGTTCTTTTAGATCTAAAGAATACATATGAAAGGATGTGTATAATATAAATCTACAAATAATGTACTTATTAATTAGTGATTAGGCAACGGATTAAGCTTATCGTTAATGCAATTTTCTAATGAAAGAGATAAGTATTAAACTTTGGATTAGTCATAAGCATATGGAGACTGGAGAGCTACGTAAAGTTAAAAGTTGAGACAAAGAGCTGATGCTTGCTGTAGGAAAATTCTATTTGGATAATAAAGAGCAAAAAAAAAAAGGCTGCTTTGCTTTTGGGCCATCTTTTTTAGGCCTATGCAAGTGCAACAAGCAAAAAGCAAAGGCTATTTTATGAGTTTTGAAAATTTGATTTTTATCTACTTGGCCACGTCTTAGGCTGTTATCGTATTCGAATTTTTGGTTGAAAAATCTTAGGAATCTCCTTTTCAATGACAGAATAAAATGAAAGTTCCATTCCATTACATTATTATGCATCTACAAGGTCTTGTTTTGTTTCCCTATTCTTGATTTCCTTGTCCCTTTTTTTTGTTCACTTATCTCTTTTTTATTTATTTATAACTATATTAGATTTTGATTGTTGGATTCTAAATGGGAATCCCAGCATGCAACTTGCTTAGTGAAATACTTCAACAATTCTAATTTCATTTCATATGATCCACATGGAGATAAACACACAAAGGTAAAAACTAAATTGATTTTTTAGGTACAAAACTCTTGGCATCGGCATTCAGTAACTACATTAGGTCTTATTAATCTACATCGGACCCCAAATAAGTGAAGCTCTCCCAACACCTATTTTCCCTATTCCCACAACTGAAATCTGAGACCTTCTTTGAGAGCCATTGAATTATTTGCACTCAACATATGTTGCTTTTGGACATGAATTGTTAGGTTTTTTTTTTTTTTTTGCATCAAAGGTTAGGAAGGGAATTGTTAGTTTTATTACAGTCAATTTGTAATAGCCCCAATATCATAAACTGGTTTTTAGTTTTTTGGGCAGGAGATCATATACTGGTTCACAAATACAAAGTCTTTTAGTAGCTTTATGGGCCTTTTGGTGTTGGGAAGGAAGGAGACAAAATTGTTCTAAAAAGCAAGGTCCAGTTCAGATGGGAAACCAGAGGCCCAATTAATAGCTTCTACTATAGTATCCATAATAAGGCCCAATGGGAAACCAGAGGCCCAATTAGGATGCCAGTTTACGGGCACGTGTTGTTTTTATTTATTCCTCGGCTTGTGTCTGTCTAGTTTCTTCGTCATCCCTCGTCTTTATTACATTTTCCCTTTCAACTTCAAGCTGTCGAAAAAACAAACGACACGAATCCAAAATCCAAAACTAAAATAAAAGGGAAAGCCAAAGGCCCAAAACCAAAAACCAAAAATTTATTGCTTCACCTCTCTCTCTCTCTTGAAATCTTTACTGACCGTACAGCTCTCTCAAAACCCAAAATATCACCAAAAATATCCTAAAAAGACGAAAGAAAAGAAGAAAAAAAAAGCACAGGAAGAAGGGCACTTGAAAAGTTTTTTTTTTAAAGTAATTATAATAATCATGGGTTTAGTGTTGTTTCCTCGGCCGTTGAATGTTACCCTTCCATTTCCATAAAATACTACTTTTCTCTATCTTTTAATTTTGGATAATTTTACTTTACTATATTTTGTTCCTTTCTTTTCTTTTTCTTGTCTGAATTTTATTTTTATTATGGGAAAGAGAAACAGAAGTTCGCAAGATAATAATCTCAACCTTCCTTCTTCTTCGGGTACGTTTCCTTTTTTTCCCCTTTTCCCATTTCTTGTTTCTATATAGTTTGGAAACTGCTTTGATTTTGAGGTACATGAGAAATGTTGGCCAATTTTTCTAAGAATTTGGTGCAATAATTCTTGAGGAAAAAAAAAATTACTTGATTAAAATTTTGGTATGTCAATTCTTGCTTTCTTTCCCCTTTTGTCTAGTTTTTTTTAATCAATTTTATGTTCATAAAAAAGAAGTGGGATTCTTTCAGGTTTGTTGAAACATTAAAAATACATATGATCTTGATATGTGAGATTATTTGAATTTTTTTTTGCTTGTTTTCTCTGTTGGTTTATTTTGGGGTTAATTGCTTGAATTTCTAGAAAAAAAGCCACTCCTTTTGGTAATGGAATTGCTTGTTATGATGTTTTTTTGTGAATATTTGGTATGGGGTATTTAGTATATTTCTGGGATTTTTGTGCAACATGAGATTAGATGATGAAACGAGGATCATTTTGCTAGTAAACAGGTTGGAAATTTAGATGCTTTGTATATAGAGAGAAATGCAGTCCCATTGCTTGGTCTGTTTTTGTTGATATAGATTCTTGGTCTTGAGCTCAGGTAGCTTTAGTTTTCGAAACTTGAAATTAAAATGCGAAGGCAAAAAGAATCTAAAGAAAATGTATCAGGCCAAATATGTTAGAGAAGGCAGCTGTTAAGATTTTACTTCTAGTTGATTAAGTACAGTACTCTGCTTGCAATGGCAAACAGTCTAAGTTTAGGTTCATGCATGCCTTTGAAGCTGTTTTAGATCTTATCACTGGATTCAGGACCTGTAGATTGAGTGTCTCTACATGGTATTATTTATTATCTAAGCATTTCGCCAAGACTTGAATGTAGTTAACTATGTGCTTCCGAACATAATCCTCACAGGTTCATCATTTTTTATCATAACCAAGTGTAACATTTGTTTTTGCTCTTCCTATGTTTACTTGTCTTCTAACTTGACCATTGTCCGCATTAGCATTTATAACTATATTGTTATCCTTATTGTTGGTTTATTATACCTATGTTATCTTAATGTGGTTGTTATGAGATCTTGTCATTACCTAAGTCTTGATCAATACTGTCTGGTCTTTGTTCCCAAATCAAGTTATTAGAAATATTTTGTTTTAATGGAAGATTTGGTTGTTATCTTCAGTTCAACAATTTGATATTGTGGAAATAGATAAGAATTGCTCCCAGTCCCCTATATAGATGTAAACAATCTGAATGTGAATAATTATTGTGCTTTATATTTGCAGATGAAATGCCGTGCTCTTCAGGAACAGAATTATTATCCAAAGAGGTTGGTTCTTTTCCTCATTCAGTTTTTGAAATTAGTTCTTTATCCGATCTTTAATGCATCTTGATCCATCTGTTAATTGATGAGAGGAAAATTGGAGACATGGACTTTGAATCACTGTAGTTCTGCAATATATTTATGCCTTTGCTCTTTTCTTTTTCTGCATATATTTGTAAACTGAACGATCTGCATTGTCTTATTATTTTTTTTTCTTTTATAGCATTCTTCAAACTTGGATTCTGGCGCAGATGTTGGAGATAGTTCTGTGAAGCTACTTAATTCCAACTCTTCTGTTGGTCATCGCCATTACAATCTTGGGCGTTCAATATTTCTAAAACGATCACGCCACTATTATGGCCATCACTACTCACGCAGAAACACTGGAAACCATGCTAATCCATCAACTTCTCGTGGCAAGATTAGTCCTTTAAATGATGAGAGATTATCCTTCAAGTTTGCTCAGTACAACCCAGAGGCTGGACAGCATGGAGATTGTAGGCATCTTTTATTGGTTTTCATTCCTAGAATCTCTTTTCTACCATAGCATTTAGCAGTTGGGAAATGATTTTTTTTTCTCACGCTACTAAAATGATCAAATCATTAGACAGAATTATGGGTCTCATAGCCAACTTAACTTTATAGAAACTAGCTCTCAGCTAAATTTTAATCATCTTCTGCCTTCTCTTTCTTTGTTTGGAGAATTGAAGAGTTAGCATTATTTGAGCTATAATCTATTGGTACTAGTTTGACGTACACAATTACCTATTTGATATTTTCCGTCAGCATTTTTGGCAGCTTAAAATTTTCAAAGCCTTCTGCAGATGGTATATGCCATACTGACTTAAGTTTTCCAACTTTTGCAGATGGTAGGGAAAAAGCATTTAACAGACCAGAACGAATAAGGTCGAGTTCATTGGTGTTGGATTCAGTATCAATTGACAAGATTAAGATGGTTTGTGGTGCATGTCAGAAGCATTTGAGACGGAAACCTTATCTTCTGGGAAATGCAATGGCATCTGGTGAAGCTTCTGTTGTAGCAGTTCTAGTTTGTGGGCATGTATATCATGCAGATTGTTTGGAAACGAGAACAAGCGATGAGGACAGGCGTGACCCGCCGTGTCCTCTATGTTCTGGTTCAGAGGCACAAGGTTGATGCATCTAGGGGAAACCAGTGCTTGTACAGATGTCGGAAACATTTATCTCTATCAATACTAATTTTCTAGGGGAGTAGTACATACTTAATTAGGGCATAAATGTAGGCTGTTTGTTATGATCTAAGCTGAAGTCTTGACAGATTAGGATCTTAACCGTGCATTGTATTACACCTGTTACAGCTAGTTGAGAGCCAGGAAGGCTTGAAAATGCTCAGTCTGTACCTTGAAACCATTTTTACTTGGCAGGCAAGGGACGGTAATATAGTCTTTCACAAGGGAAGCCTAATATCTTGTGTAATATTTTAATTTGGGCTGAAATTTTTCTTAGTCTCTTGATTTTCCAATGTTGGGTTCTCCTGAAAGCATATCAATTTACTTAGTCTCTATTAATGGTATAGTTAGTCTCTATTAATGGTATAGTAAGTATGCCTGATACTTTACCGTACAGGCTTGTTTTTCTTACGTTTTCCTTCTGCATTAGATATAAAAATTAAAGACAATACAAAATACATTTAACACTAATAATTAAAATTGCAGTGGGAGCAATTGCCCCACTAGCTAGAGCTGTCCATAGTTGGGATGATGTTAAAACTTAAAAATGGCGAAAATCTAAATCCGAAGTAATCATAAAAGCTGTACAGTATGATACATACTAAGAGGAGGTAAACGCATTTTCATTTTCCGGAGCGTTGCCATTTTCATTTTCCAGGGCATTGCCATTTTCAATTTCCAGGGCATTGCCATTTTCAATTTCCGGGGTTTCCGTAATTTCCTTGCATGTAGCCTTATTATGCCCAACTCCTTTGCACTTGGTGCAGCAGACTGATCTTCTGATTATTCCTTGGCTTTTGCATCGCCTGGGTTTCTTCTGTTGGACCATGGCGGGGGGCCGTGTGAGGCTTGGAGGAAGCACCTGCTCATCTTCTGGTTCTCCGATGTCATCATTACTGGGGAGAACAATGGTTGAAGCAGGCTTTATGCTCTCAGAGTATGCTAACCGGAAGCTATCAGCAGTGAAGTATGCTGAACAATAATCGTACACACTCCTATTCGTGCAATTAAAGACCGCAATACCATGACGACAAGGAATCCCAGTTGGCTTCCACATTCCGCAACTGCACTGTCGCTTATCAACATCCACAACATGAATTGAATCATCATGAACTTCAAATAGGGTATCAGATGAGAACAACACTTTCAGACCCCGGGATTTTGCAAACTCTTCTTGTAACTTCACCTGCTTAGATGGAGTAAGTCTTGAAGACCAGTTTCTCGATTCCACATTATGACCATTCATCAACTCCACTATTTTACATCTTAGTACTTCTACCTTTGGTATGAAGGGTAGTTCTCGAGCGTCCTCTATCCAGCTAGCATATAACTCAGCAATGTTATATGGTATGTGATTAAAGTGTTCACCCTCAAAAAATGTATTTGCCCAGTACTCAGGCTCATTCTGCATAATCCAATCATAAGCATGTGTAGAAATCCGTCTAATTTGCTCAGTGTACATCCTAAAACCATCATGCCGGACAGCTTTAGCTGCAGCTAACAAAAGTCCAGGCAATGCAGTCCTCCCTTCTCCATGGAATGGACCCTTCAAGTTCTGTATAAAGCTGTCCATTAAGTAGTATAATGAGTAACCATGATGAGCATTCTCAAATACTTCTAACACATGTTTCATTAATCCCTTATCTCTATCGGAGACAAAAGTTATGGAAGGAGAAGTCGACAGTGCAGATTTTAACTGCTCCAAAAACCAATGCCAACTGTCATCATTCTCCATATCTACAATAGCAAATGCAACAGGGAAAACACCATCTTCACCATCTAGGGCAGTGGCTGTGAGCAAAACTTCATGGTATTTTGATTTAAAAGGGATGGCTTCAAGGAAAAGAAGCGGACGACAACCACCATGGAAACCCCAAATTGAAGCATGAAAAGATAAAAAAAGACGCTGAAATTTTCTATCATCCCCTATGAGAAGCTTTGTAAAACTACCAGGGTTGGCCTCTTCTATTTGAGCACAATACCAAGGCAACCGGCCATATGACTCTTTGTATGAACCCTGAAGTTGCTGCCGAGCTTCTTCAATTCCACGCCATACTTGAGTATAGTTCAGCTCAAGCCCAAAATCGCGAAAAATGCCATTAGCAATTTCTTTTGGCTTGTGATGTGGGTTATCCTTTAACCTGTCCTTTATAATATTTACCAACCAATTTTTAGCTGGAGTGGAACTCTTCCAAGATTCCCCACCACATGTATGTGTTTCATGCACTTTCTTAATCCTAAAAACAAGGTCAGATGGAACCCAAGATGCATGAATCCTCCAAGGACAGCCTTCTGCTGCACATACAACACTAACACGTTTGGCATCATTCTTCCGCATTTTATATGCGAAGCGATGAGCGATGGCATATTTCTGCAGAGCATCCCGAAATTCCACAACATTTTTGAAATCCTGGCCCTCACCAGTAATGCCATTTTTCCATGAGGCAATCAGTGCCGATGGAGTACCATTAGGGTCCCAGGGAGTGAGATCATAATTAATATCATCTAACCAGGTATCCTGCTCCAGATCATCAGCTACTGGAACGGCCTTCTGATTCTTGGCATGCCTTTTATGGGATGTGGTATTTCCCGTCTCCTCAAGATTGTCAGCTACAGTCACAATGGTAAGACCATTTGCACCACTTCTCCAGGAGGCAGTGCGCCTTCGTTTCTTAACAGTATCAGCAGGAGAAGCACTCATATCAATTGTATCTGGGCTATGTGCAGTTCCATCAGCAACACTAACTTCAAAAAGACCATCAGCAATGCTACGGCCAGCCATCTGCTTTGAGCTGTTTGCTGCTCTGGTGGGGGTGCGGATTGGAGCATTTAAAGCTATTGCAGAGCCAGACGGGGTTGCTATAGCAACAGGAACATCCTTCAGGGTAGCAGCACCTTTAGTGGTAGCAGGACTAGCAGGAGCAGCTCGAGAAGCCATGCCATTTCGCCTGCAAGGATGACTGATCTTAATGCAACTTTAGATTTTGCAATTTCGACGATTAATCACGATACACAACAATACCGAGGCAAACTCACAGACATCAAGAACATGGAACTTTTTTTCAGCACATGATATTCTGCTTGCAGATGCAATAATAATGCAATTCCCCTTACGGTAATGTGAGTTAAAAAAAAAAAAGTGAATTCTTGAAGATACTAAAAAAATTGCAGCGACAGATACATTACCCGTTAGCATGCATGTCAAACTCAACAGGATCAAATCCTTCTCTCCCTGTAAGGAAAATATCTGCAGTCACCGCGTCCCCATGAAAATCATACATCCTTTTCAGGTCTTTGTCATTAGCCAAAGTAATTAGAGTTCTCCTGTTTCCAGGGAGAAAATACTTGATGGACAAAGATTTATATTCCAAGTTACATGTTTCAGCTAATGTGTGCTTGAGATCATCAAATACCGTCTCAGGACTGATATCTAAGGCATGTGCTTCTCCTCCAGTATATAACATGGTTCCATCATCTTTTGTAACAAATTCACCACGAGACTGGCAAATCAAGATCAGCTTCCCCCTCACCATTCCTAATACCTTCTGAGAATCAAGAGAAAAACAAAAAATTAAAAAAAAAAAAAAAAAAAAGATACATAAACTCAAAAGATTACATGTTTTATTTTAACAGTAAGACTTGCATTACCAAGCCAAATATTAAAATCATCCAAATCACTGAAGCCGAATAACTACCATTACATCAATACCTACACAATGTAACAAATTTGGGAGAAAATAGATCCACACATAAACATTACAAAAATAAATACGGAGTAGAAATTTTCCATACAACAGATTCCATACAACAGATACACAAGTTGGCAATTCAGCTAGAAACAAGCTGGAAAAAAAAAAGCTCAGTCTTTCTCCACTTAACTAAGTGAAAAGCATAAACTTTAATTGATTAATTTTACCATTACCACATTCCTCAAAAGCACACTTATAGTTACAATACAGAAGTCTCAACAACAGAGCAAGACATTTTCTTAAACCATCATACCGGGAGGCCCACTTAACAATCTCTATCATAGGGGAAAAAAAATCTTAAACCAACATGATAAAAATAATAATGTCTTCTGCTAAGAACTTATACTTTAAAAGTAACCAAACTAGCCATTAATTTTTTTTCAAAGATTAAAGAAGTACCATAATTAACAGATAAAACAGCTATATTAGCTAATCATTCTAACTTCTAAGTTTATTTCCAGATGAAACAGCAGCATAAACCCAGATGGGTCAATGTCCTTTTAAAAAAGTCAACCAATCGAACGATCAAGATTATCCCATCAGCAAAACCCATCGAAAGCTAGAACCTTTAACGAATACCCAACAATCTAAACACGAAAAAGAATTACATTTTCGACCCAGCTTCTAAAATAGCCAGCACATGCAAAAGAATTTAAATAATTTCAACCCAATCAATGCATGCAAACAAAAAGAAAGAGAAAAACGAATTAAAAAAAAAAGAAATTAGCGGTAAGAAGAAAAAGAACAGAGGAAAAAGAATCATAATATTTACAGAGAGAGTGAGAGGGAATTTACCAGGTAAAGCAAGGTAGTGGGGTTGGAGCTGCCCAGAAGGAAAGAAACCCTAAAGTTTGGGGGTTTTTTTGAGAAATTAGGAAAAAGAAGAGTGAGTAATCGAGGTAGAGAAGAGGAAGGGTGTGATGGAAAGAAAATACAGAAAAAATGGGAATTCAGGGTTAGGGATGGAACAAGAATAAATTTTAAGGGGTTGTTTTGGAATTTAAAGAAACTAAAAATTATTCAGTTAGGGCCATTATCATACACCACGTGGATACATACCCTAATACTCCAAAATATAGAAAAAAAGTATAAAATTTTATATTACCTTTTAGAATTCGATGCAAATTCGAGGACTAATTCCATTACTTGTATAATTATTTTTCTTTTAGAAAACATGAACTTAAACATTAAATCGAAATAGTGTTACGGTACTATAATTTTTTTTATTTAACAATGCAATACAAATGAATATAATAATTTCAGAATAACCCATATGATTATTAATTTATCGATTCTCCTCTTGCTTTGATATCAAACCTAAGGAGCGTCTGAGACTCATACTCATTAACCAAAATCAAGCAACCAACTCAAATATCTCTGCTCAAACTTTTACTATTCAAACAAGTAAAATCCTTGCAACCAAGACCACTCCAAGTAGCAATCTTTTCACTAACAGGTTTCCAAAAGGACTAATATGCAAATACATCCATTGTTGAAGCAGAAACCTTAAATAATGATGCTCCATAATTTTGTTTTGAGCACTTTTATTAGCTGCTTTGAATTTAATGAACTCATGTAAACTGATCATAATGAAATAATTAAAGAAATTTCCAACTGTGTAATTAGGCAAAAAGAATGGGAAGCAATGCACGAACAATTGAATTGAAGGTCATACGTCTAACGATCAAGCTTGGAATGATAAATGTTTGGTAGCTAAAACATTAATAGATTTCGATTCATGAAAATGAAAAAGTAAAGAAACATAATTTTATTATTAAAACATAAACTTATCTCATTCCTAACAAAACATAAACATAAACTAATCCCTAACAAATATAAAAAGCACTACATTCTTGGAGTCTAAAGTAATGACTTCAGTTTTTGGCTGGTGGTGCAGGTGCATCATCGACAGGCGGTGCAGGTGCATCATCCGCTGAGCAGCATCGGTTGAACAATGGGCTTTCAACACAGGATCAAGAAATTTGATCCCACCACAATCAGCTTGAACAGTCTGAAGAGCAGTGCAACACTCTTCTCCAATAGGAGGTTTAAGGCAGACTGCGGCGGCCTTGAAAGCTCCGGCACATTTTGTTACCTCTTCCGGGGGCTTGACGTCATGAGCAGGATGAGGTGGGAATGCTGGCCAATGCCTCCGCCATGAAAATCCTGGCCGGAATCCCCTGAATCCCCATTTTGAGTCAGCAAAAGCGTCGTCGGCAGCATTGCCTTGTTTAAACAAGGTAGCGGAGAAAGCTAGCACAAGAACTAACAAAGCTCCCTTCATCATCATGATGTTGGTTTGGCTAACAAGATTTGAAGCAAAAGGAATGGGAAAGGATTTTGATTGTGGAAACGTAAAAGGTTAATGGGATTTATATAGAAAGAAAATCTAAGATTGCATTTGTAATTCTGGTATGATTCTCTCTATCTTTTTATTCAAAAAATTCAAATACAAGATTATATATTCTATAAAGTAAGGGTATTATTATTATTATATTATTATTATTATTATTATTATTATTATTATAAATAATAACAAAAATATGATAAGTATTATTATTACTAATTATTATATAAAATATATATTTCGTTTTGAAAACAAATTAAGAGAACAGATTATATATGTTGATATTCACACTTAACCCAATCCCGATCCTACCGATTTTGACTCATTCCCTTTTTTTTAGATAAATAATTTGCAATATTTCCTTACAAATTTTAATTAGATTAAAACAACTATTTTGGGCAAATTTTTAATTAACACTATAAAGTTTACCTAGCACAACAATAACTATAATCTATCAAATTAAATCATCCACACAAGACAGAAGAATTTACGTGATTTGGCACTAAACTTGTCTACATCCACGGAGAAGAGAAATCCACTAGTTATAGAAAATTACATCAACACATAATTATCAATAACCCTCGCTCAATCTATCAACCCAATCTAACAATCAATTCTAAACCAAACCCAAACAATTTTGAGCACTCCCGCTCGGTCTCTATGAGCACTCTCGCTCGGTCTCTACAAACCAATCATCACATCTATCAAAGCAAACATCAAACCAAACAATCTCACACACACCCATAAGGACCATCCTTTTGTCCTATGGGGTGTCTCCACCCAAATCTAATCCTTAGACTACATCTTTTCTCCAAGCATACAAAAAACCTATAGAGAAACTCTCTATTTATACTAGCATAAACTTAGCCTCCAAGTAATCCTTTTCCTAATAGGATTCTTGTTTACCAAGTCTTTTTGTCCACCAATCAATAGGGCTAAAAAATCCCAATCCAAATCTAATTAGGATTT
This sequence comes from Corchorus capsularis, assembly GCA_001974805.1. Taxonomy (NCBI): domain Eukaryota; kingdom Viridiplantae; phylum Streptophyta; class Magnoliopsida; order Malvales; family Malvaceae; genus Corchorus; species Corchorus capsularis. The sequence continues at coordinate 75,535 of AWWV01011269.1, forward strand.
GAGTCAAAATCCTAACAATCTCCACCTTGACTCGAATTCCATCGAATCTTCAATCTTTAATCAATCTTCAAGGACATGCATGACTCCACCTACGATGAAAGTCTCACAATCTTCAAGCAATCTAATCTTGTGTGTCTTCATCTTCACTACATCATCTTCAACTTTAATTCCGAATCAAATCTTGCTTTCCATCCAAATGTGGGTAATCTTCAAAACAATCATCAAGCAGCAAAAAAATTAATCATCTCCACGACAACAAACTTGACGAACAATATCTCAAGTATGGGCTACCGGGCAACCTCTCATCCATTCAACCTGAGCTCGGATACCAATTGTTGTAACCCAGATATCCCAAACTATAATCTATCAAATTCATCATGCAAGTGGAAGCAACTAAAATAATAAATCATTCACACAAGACAGAAGAATTTACGTGGTTTGGCACTGAACTTGTCTACATCCACGGAGAAGAGAAATCCACTAGTTATAGAAAATTACATCAACACATAATTATCAATAACCCTCGCTCAATCTATCAACCCAATCTAACAATCAATTCTAAACCAAACCCAAACAATCTTGAGCACTCCCGCTCGGTCTCTATGAGCACTCTTGCTCGGTCTCTACAAACCAATCATCACATCTATCAAAGCAAACATCAAACCAAACAATCTCACACACACCCATAAGGACCATCCTTTTGTCCTATGGGGTGTCTCCACCCAAATCTAATCCTTAGACTACATCTTTTCTCCAAGCATACAAAAAACCTATAGAGAAACTCTCTATTTATACTAGCATAAACTTAGCCTCCAAGTAATCCTTTTCCTAATAGGATTCTTGTTTACCAAGTCTTTTTGTCCACCAATCAATAGGGCTAAAAAATCCCAATCCAAATCTAATTAGGATTTGAGTCAAAATCCTAACAATCTCCACCTTGACTCGAATTCCATCGAATCTTCAATCTTTAATCAATCTTCAAGGACATGCATGACTCCACCTACGATGAAAGTCTCACAATCTTCAAGCAATCTAATCTTGTGTGTCTTCATCTTCACTACATCATCTTCAACTTTAATTCCGAATCAAATCTTGCTTTCCATCCAAATGTGGGTAATCTTCAAAACAATCATCAAGCAGCAAAAAAATTAATCATCTCCACGACAACAAACTTGACGAACAATATCTCAAGTATGGGCTACCGGGCAACCTCTCATCCATTCAACCTGAGCTCGGATACCAATTGTTGTAACCCAGATATCCCAAACTATAATCTATCAAATTCATCATGCAAGTGGAAGCAACTAAAATAATAAATCATTCACACAAGACAGAAGAATTTACGTGGTTTGGCACTGAACTTGTCTACATCCACGGAGAAGAGAAATCCACTAGTTATAGAAAATTACATCAACACATAATTATCAATAACCCTCGCTCAATCTATCAACCCAATCTAACAATCAATTCTAAACCAAACCCAAACAATCTTGAGCACTCCCGCTCGGTCTCTATGAGCACTCTTGCTCGGTCTCTACAAACCAATCATCACATCTATCAAAGCAAACATCAAACCAAACAATCTCACACACACCCATAAGGACCATCCTTTTGTCCTATGGGGTGTCTCCACCCAAATCTAATCCTTAGACTACATCTTTTCTCCAAGCATACAAAAAACCTATAGAGAAACTCTCTATTTATACTAGCATAAACTTAGCCTCCAAGTAATCCTTTTCCTAATAGGATTCTTGTTTACCAAGTCTTTTTGTCCACCAATCAATAGGGCTAAAAAATGCCAATCCAAATATAATTAGAATTTGAGTCAAAATCCTAACAGAATCTCTATCCCCTATCTCGTTGTTGTAGGTTCAAATTTTGTAAATAAGGAGAATAAATGCTCAGTGACTAATATATGTTGAATATAAAAGAAAGCTTTATTCCCCAAATTCAATTAAGGTGATGTTTAAATTCGAAATTTGTGAATGGAGAAAATAAACGTAACATTAACAATTTAATTTCGAACTAATCATAATGGTGTGAAATACTAGTACACTAAAAAGAAAAATCCAATGTTTAATTTTCTGCCCCTTTTTTAAATATTTTCTAGAAAAAAACATTTTACTTTTTGTAAATTAGTTTTTACTATCTTTTTAACCTTTTTGGCCAGACTATCATTTTAACCTGACGAGTTCAACTTGAAGACTTGAAGTTGAAATCCAATGCTTATTTATACCGTTTCATTATTCTGGCCAAAACGAAAATCCGTTTCATTAATGGTACTTTAGCTGTTTTAATTTGAAGTTTGAATTTGAAGGCACAAATCAGTTTAGCAATCTGAAAAGTCAAAGCTCTCCAAGTACAGTTTGAATGTTATTTAAAAAAAAAAAAATGTTTGAATGTTGATAATCTCATGATAAATAGAAGAAGGGTTGAAAATCTGACATCGAAAGACCGCATAGCGCAGTGGATTAGCGCGTTTGACTTCGGATCAAAAGGTCGTGGGTTCGACTCCCACTGTGGTCGATTGGAACAATTTTTAATTTTTCTAAACTCTTGCCATTGGGCTTCCGTTAAGGCCCAGCTGAAGCCCAATATCTCTCTTAATTTTAAGTCATGATATGTGTGGTGTGGACTGTGGACCATATCGTCTATGGCGGCGGTTGGAAAAACCTGAAGAAAAAGATTGTTGTCCCTCTCCAAATCCAAACCGCAACTGTAAGGTTTTTTTTGTTGTTTTGTTTTTCTTAATTAATCCTTAAAATATAAAATCTCATTGACGGAATCTAACATTTTAAACTCAATTAAAGGACATGATAGATATTGTTAGGTCTTATTCTTGTTCCTCTCAAGTTGTGAATGGAATCTAACATTATTATAAACTTAATCAAAGCATTGGAGAAGGATATGAATTATGATTAGTGTTGTTAAACCTCATATACAGTCATGCAAGGCGGTATTGATCACTCATTTGCATGGGAAAACGGGTAAAAAAGAATAGAGGAAGGAACACAGTATGATCATGATGAATTTATTTGATATATATATATGTTTTCGTCTAATAATTAGTTTAGCCATGTGATTCACCAAAACAAAATTAGTTTAGTCATGTGAAAGAGATAACTCAAAAATTAGAATCATACCCTTTATAATAGTTAATTATTATCGATTGATTATGGGGATAAAACCCTTCAAATAATAGTTTTCTCCATTGATAAAGTTTGAATATATACTTAAGAAATACAAGTGTCGAAACACTTGGTTATAACTCTTTTATTGCATAATAATATTTAGTTACGAAAATATATGATCGAGATTCCAATCACATTACAAGTTGATTTAGCAACTTTTACTTTGAATTCCAAAAGCAATGTTAAACTAACCTTTTGTATTAAATTGAAGTTTAGAAGTTATAGGAAAGCCCAAAACTATCTATATCTTAACGAGCACTATAATATAATTGCTTTGCTAAAAATGATGATTTAGTAAAAGTATATACTAACAAGAAAGAATATAAAGATGCTCTTTGTGCAACTTTTTGTGCTCCTCTTAAATCAATCACATTCACAGGCTGACTGGGTCATGCCTCCAGCTCAACTTACTTCAAACAGCTAAATTATCAAACCCTCAAAGCAGGGTCCCTACTCCAATTTTGGAATAAAAATGTCCATTAAATTTAAATATGGGCTGTTTTCTGAAATTATCAATTTCCCCCACCACAATTAAAATTCTCTTACTCTTTCCAATATTTGTTCCTAAAGGTCTCTTTCTTTCTGATGCAGATCAATTTCCATAAATCCTTCTCAAGGTAACTATCACCAAAAAAGCTGATGAGATTGAGTAGGAACTAGGATTTTTATCCAAAAGGTAAAGTTTTTTGGTCCCATAATTTATATACTATGAGTAATGTGGATTCAACCCAATGCTTCTATTCTAATTGTTAATTTGGATTGTTTTGCAAGTATATGTATCTTGGTTTACAAACTCATTCTAATTAAGGACATCCAAGGCATTAATCAGTTTTGGCAAAAAAAGAAAAAAGCATTAATAGGGTTAAATCATAATTAATCTATTTCTTATGTCGAAGTAGAAGAGGCTTTGTGTGGATTTTCTTAGTCTGTTGCATTTTTAAGATAGTTATTTATTTTTGTGATTTCTAATCGGATGTTTGCATATAAAGAGATTACCTGATTGTAATGAGATTTTCGATTATTATATATCCTTCTAAAAGAGTAGAAGGGGCTTTTAACACCTTCATATACAAATACGAAATTACAATATATATATATCTTAAAGTATACACACAATGATAACTAATAAATTATGTCTTCACCAACAACTACGTACACACTACACAATTTGTTGATAGGATATTGAATTTTTAATATTATGACGATCATTACAGTTTAAAATTTCAATTCTAATGATTTATTCTTTACACTTTACCATACCATTTAATCTCAATACAAGAGGAACTTGGTCAAGTAATAATAATAGGAACTTGCACACTTGGCTAACCTTCGGATAAACTCAAACAATTGGGGATCGAGAACCAATTAATTTACATATTTCCATAGTGTTTTCCAATTTCATATGTGCCGTAACACTGTAAAACATGAATAGCTAAGTCTTTGAAACTGATAATTTATGATTAATCTATATATATGGGCAAACATCGTTTTATACTTTATAGTGAATAATAGATTATATAGAGTTATATGGAGTTTGTTCCCCAGAAGAATAAAGTTTGTATATAATGAAGGTTAGGTATATGGCTCGTATGGGTAATTTTTTTTTGGTCAAAGTATGGGTAAATAAGAAAGCACAAAAAATAATGAGAGTGACCTGAAAATAGAATTGGGGAATCTTTAGACCAATTAACTTAAGAAAAATTTGTGACGAATATTCTTGTTATCCCTTGATTTGTACACTCAATAAGCCCTTCAATCCTAAACAAAGTATATATTAACCTCTGTCGAAATTAGTGTTTTTTGGGCATCATAAATTAGTGTTTAGTGTCTACTTTGTATATTTTGTCAATGTGGCACTTTGGTTACGCTAATGGACAAGAAAATGCCAACTAGGAGGTGTTTGGGTACAAATAAAAAGGAAGAGAATTATTGGGTGTAATTAAGAAATTAGAGATTCATTAGCCTTTTTGCATGGTTGAAGGGCCAAAAAGAATAAGGACTTATTTGCATAAAATGAAAAAATTAATGTGCTATATGTATTTTTGAATTTTTTAAGCCAAGATAACAAATTCCCAAGCATATCCTATAGCTTATACCAATTCTAGAGAGGGAAAAGTTAGCCCACTTCATCATTAATTAATGTAATCAATTAAAATGTCTGGTAAGCTTTTCAATGGATCCATGAGTGTTTACCAAATAAAATAAGTGATTATATGATACACCGGCGGTGTAAATTTTTGACTCCACAAGCGGGTTGTGGAGTTGACACATGTCCATTTTTTCAATTAATTAAGATTTAAATATTTCAATCTAGTCCCTAAGGGACACATGTCACCCTTTAAGACCCGCTTGTATAGTCTGCTAAACTCCACCGACGGTGTATTATATAATTTGCCATAAAGTATATGATAAAAAAAAGTTGTAAAGTGATATTTATTATAATTTTTTTTTATGATTGATGCATGATATAGTAGTGTTATTTATGATAATAGTGGAATAACATTTTAACTGGGGCACTCCAAATGAACTTGAGACGTTCAAGTTTTTTATTAGTAATCATTAAACAATAACTTATTGATAAACAAATTATATCTTGAATAATTGATTGATGTATTACCTTAAAATGCCATAAAAATTAATGTCATGAATATTTAAGGAATAATCATGCTAGCTCTAACCATATATGAACTCTCCATTCATTTCTTCAACATATCTTTTCTCATTTTGATCTTGAAGTTTCTTAGAATTACAATTTTGAGTCTTGCAATGAATTTATGTCTTTTACCAAGTCATAAAATGAAATAATTCTTTTTTCCAACTAGAGTGAACACTAAAAATAAAGACAAAAAAAAAAAAAAAACTCATTCAATATGCCACTTGAGTTTAATATATAACGAAATCAGGGACGATGAGAATTTATAAGCTTTGTAGATTTGAGTAAAGACTTACCAATTGCCAAATAAGACAATTTATTTAAATTTCTCAAATAAGTCCTTGTAATTTACTAGAATCAAAGAAATCTCAAAAAAATTTTATAAAAAAAAATCAAATAAGTATATAAATCCCATAATTTATTTAGATTCATCAAAGGAGCTCCTATCACTTTTCATTTTTTTTTACATAAGAACAATTCAAGACCGTTTTGAACTAACAATGACCCTAGGCTAGCTATAACAATCATGTCCTCTTAGATAAACCGTGATAAGGTTCATGGGGGATGAATCATGTTAGTAATATCAAAAGGTCCTTACCTTAAAATGCCCAACTAGCCCGTACACATATTAGTTTCTCGATAAATATGAACAAACCTAGAAAAACTCCTATTATTCTTCTCTTTTGCAATCAATTATAATCTTTCCTCCTTTGTGGTCACCTATCGTTTTTTGTTAATTGGAGGATTAGATTGATTCTAAATAATTGGTGAGAGAGACTTCACTAATTATAAGAAAAAAAGAAGGGCTTCATTGTTAAATTCAATTAAACTCGGGGACTTCTTAATAAATGAAGTTAAATTGAAGTATAAAACATAGTGAAGATCCGAATCTTCCCGTTCGAACATTCCAAAATAAAATGCGAATCTACGGTTATAAATTAACTTATTAAAACCCCACAAATCAAAATCAAAGTCTCAAAAATTCGACCCAACCAATAGAAAGAAAAAGAAAATCTTTATAATTCCATTTCCATTTCCTCCTTAATAATCCTCCCACGTTTTGGCCAACTTGTACTCAACACAACCTTAAAACAACAATCTCATTCTTCTTCATTTATTTTTCCTCCTCTGTCTCTCTTTCCGCCATCAGAATTTCCTTCTCTAAAACCTCCATTTTCTCTCTCCACCGGAACACCCCCACTTTTCGGTGGCGGGAAAAGGGTGTTTGACAGTTAAAACCGTTAAACTCCCAGAAGGGTTCTTTTGATTTCTTGAATAATCTGTCTTCTGTCTTGTTTTTTTTGGCACCTGTCTTCTGTCTTGTTTATATATATATAGATTTTAAGTAGTAAATATATATATAGATTTTCGTTTTGTCGTGTGTCTCTCCTCCTGCAACCATGGTGATGAAGGTGGCGTCGCCGCCGAAGAAAGTTACTTCCATTACAGAGAGGGTATGGCAGAGAGTTTATGGCAGTAGCAGCAGCAGCAGCTATTTACATCATCATCCAAGGATTTGTTGTTATGAGAGTGAAGATGAATTTGAGGAAGAAGATGGGAACATACAGTTGATGCAGATTGGTGCTGAAAGAACCAAGAATGTGTTGATTCTCATGAGTGATACCGGTGGTGGCCATAGAGCTTCGGCTGAGGCCATCCGCGACGCCTTCCGTATTGAGTTTGGAGATGAATACAGGGTAATTTTGCTTGATTCTCTCATTTCTTTTTCATGGTTTTGTGTTGGTTTTTGGTTTAGATTTGGTTCTTTTATGTTCTTGTTTATTTCCTTCTTTTATGGATCCAATGCTTCTTGGAAAGAATTCTTGTCTGCAAATTATTTTTTTGTTGTTATGTTTATGAGTGGATTTTGATGATATTTTGTGACCTTGTGAAATGTTTTTTTTTTGTTATGTAGAGCTAATGTTAATTTGTCCATGTCCAAAACGCCATTCTTATTATTGTTCTTCTTGGATTTTTCTGTGTTCTGTCCTGTCTCTTCCTCTATTCAAACTAATAATATATCCAGTTTTTTTACTCAAAAATTATCAAATATTTTCATCAATGAAAGTTTTTGCTTCTGCAATTAATTCTTCAATAACAAAGAAACAAGAAATAATATTCTCTTCACGTTCCCTACTTTTTTCTTTCCTATTTCCTGTTATATTCTTGCAAATTTCTCCTCTTTCTAGTCCATTCCAAATCCCAGATCAAAAAAATTCTGGTGCTGCATCTTATATTCACATTAGAATAGAATCTCATTCCTTGTTGGCTGCTGTATCTTTTTTCTGGGAAAATTTTGCTTTCTTTCTAATGAGTTCCTTTTCTTACAAATTACAATCATGTGGTTGATGTCTTGCAATTCAGATAATTGTGAAAGATGTGTGGAAAGAGTACACAGGGTGGCCATTGAACGACATGGAGAGGTCCTACAAGTTCATGGTGAAACATGTACAACTCTGGAAAGTCGCCTTTCATAGTACCTCCCCTAAATGGATACATAGCTGCTATCTTGCTGCCATTGCTGCATATTATGCCAAGTAAGTTAACTTATGTGGATGTAACAAAAGTTTTTTTTTTTTTTTTTCTTTTGACATCAGGATGTAACAAAAGTTTAATCTTACTATTATTATAAATTATAACCTATACAGCAATTAGTTTTTAATATTTTAAGTTTCCAGGCCTTCAGGATTTCTTGGTCAGTTCACTGATGTTTATGCTTTTGGTTTTATTCTAGAGAATTCAATGACAAAAGAGAATTTTTTATTACCCACTTGCCTTTATAAATAAACTGCTGGCATTGTTGTTTTCCTATTCAAGCAATTGTGATATCATTACTGATTAAAATATGAATGCATTGAGTTCAATGGTTAACTTTAACTTCTTGATGGGGTTCACTGATTATGTCATCTGTTATTGAAGGGAGGTTGAGGCTGGCCTAATGGAGTACAAGCCGGATATTATCATTAGTGTCCACCCACTGATGCAGCACATTCCTTTATGGGTTCTTAAATGGCAAGGTCTTCAAAAGAAAGTAGTTTTCGTCACAGTAATTACAGACCTTAATACCTGCCACCCCACCTGGTCAGTTGACATAAACATTAGTTATGATTTCAGAATTTTGATTTATTATTATCCTTTTTTTTTCAATGATGAGCTGCTCAATAATATAGCTTTAACAATTTGGAATTCTGTTCAGGTTTCATCCTGGGGTTAATAGATGCTACTGCCCATCAAATGAGGTAGCCAAGAGGGCATTATATGATGGTCTTGAAGAGTCTCAAGTTCGGGTTTTTGGTTTGCCAATTCGGCCTTCTTTTGCCCGTGCAGTTCTTTCAAAGGTATGAGGATTACATAAGTTCATCTATATGCTTGCTTTAGTTGGGGGAAGAAAGTTCTGACATGTGTTGTCCTTTTTAATTTCTTGGTTTTGTGTAGGATGACTTAAGAAAAGAGCTTGAGATGGATCCTGATTTGCCTGCAGTTCTGCTAATGGGAGGCGGTGAAGGAATGGGACCTGTGAAGAAAACAGCAAAAGCTCTTGGGGAATCACTATATGATAAAGATCAAGACAAACCAATAGGGCAATTGATCATAATATGCGGCCGGAACAAAACTCTTGCCTCCACATTGGAATCAGAGAAATGGAAGATCCCAGTAAAGGTCAGAGGCTTTGAGACTCAGATGGAGAAATGGATGGGTGCTTGTGACTGCATTATAACAAAAGTAAGTCAAAAGGAAAAATCAACTTAGATTTCAATAATTATAACATTTTCTTGCTTAATGTACATAACTTAGACTAATTATCTGTCTCGATGGATTACAGGCTGGTCCCGGTACTATTGCAGAGGCCTTGATCAGGGGTCTTCCAATTGTTCTAAATGACTACATTCCAGGACAGGTCAGTAACCAACTTTTGCATTCAGAACTGAGTAATTTGTTATGAAATGGACTACAATTGCTGTTAATTTTGCTTCTATTGACCTTCATTTTTGATTTGATGATTGCAGGAAAAGGGAAATGTGCCTTATGTAGTAGACAATGGAGCGGGAGTATTCACCCGAAGTCCTAAGGAAACAGCTAGGATTGTAGCAGAATGGTTCAGCACAAAGACAGAAGAGCTCAAGAGAATGTCAGAGAATGCTCTTAAACTGGCACAACCTGAAGCCGTATTCGATATTGTAAAGGATATCCATGATCTTGCTTGTCAAAGAGGGCCTCTAGCCAATATCCCTTATGTCTTGACATCATCATTCACAAGCCTGATATAATTCAGACAACCTCAACATCTTCTAATGTGACCAAGATTTGTTCTCTAGTAAGCCCCCCTTTGTACAGGTAAAAGGGATTTTATATTATCATTCTTTGGCCTTACCAGGTTAATGTTATCATTCTGGATTTTGTGAATTCATTAAAACAAATAGGGGAAATTAGCTCTGTTTGTTTTGAAGGGTTGGTTTGCATTACTTAGGGTACTTATGGGTAAAGTTAGGGTTTATGTGTAAGGTTGACATTGTTGTAACTTATTGTTTGTAGCAGTGTTACAGGTTTTTCTTCTTTGTCCTTTTTTTTTCCATTCAAATGGCATTAATCTTCTGCTTAAACACTTGTCCCTATCTTACCTACTAATGACTGTTGTTGTTTTCAGGGTAAAAGAAAAGTCTGATATAATACTTGGAATGACGTATATAAGCTTACTTCCAAGTTAAGGCAACTTAAAAATCTTGTTGGCAGAAAGAGTGCTTTTCTTTCTATTTATAAAGAGTTCAATTGGCTAATAGCCTAAGATACATTATAAATCAACATCACTTGCCTTTTAGTTAATTTCACCCATTCATTCAAAAGACAAGAACCGTGTGTTTCTCTAACTCATTGTCTGGTCGACTTTCCTTGACTATGAATAGTTTATTTTAATACACTCTTCAACAATGATTAAGCATCAAAGAACAAATGGAATGGTAGTTCATGCCTTCGAAGTAAAAATAGTAAAAATGGCTAATACGATAGAGCCAAGAGTGTACCGAAAAAACTGTATGAAAATAAGGAAAGCCAAGCAAAAAAGAGAAAATGCTTTGAATGATTGTTGGATTGTGATGCGAGAAAGGGGAATGGTAGTTTTGACTATGTTAACAAGCTAACAATGAACATGATAGATAATGTTGAAAATGAAAGAAAAGATTTCATCAACCGTGTGCGGTCTAATGGTAGAGTGCTGAATTCTTAGTTTCAGTAATCAAGATTCAAATTCTGATAATCTCAAGTATCAAGAAAAGTAATATCTAGTTTCAGTAATCAAGATTCAAATCCTGAAAGTAATATCTAATGGTACGTAGTTTTACTGATCAAGATTAACCCTGACAATCTCAAGTATTAAAATTTAAAAGCAATAATGAAAATGGGCTATAATATGGTGTGAAATATGCCCAATGGCCTCAAAGTTAATTACAAGCTGACATGAGCTGTATAGTTTGACTGATTTTAGTTATTCACTTGTTAATTTGAGAGATAATAAGATTAGGAAATTGTTGTGAGGCTGTGGCGATGTCTGGTTGGTGGTGGGGAGTGCCAGACTGTTTTGATCCATCAATTTGGTGGTGCCATCAGCCATGCCATGTGAGGGAAATCCAAAGGATATGTATGAAAAGGTTCCAAAAGAAGCTAATTAAAAATATCAGTTCGGAATTGTACTAACTCAATGTGGTCATTGTTTCATTCTTATGACATACTTCAATCTTCAAACTTCAAATTGTGGAAGATGAAGACACCAAGTACAAACTGTCCTGATCAACTATAACCACCACTCCAACTCATAAACTGCCTCTTCTAGCCATAGGTTTGGTATGATTCCCTCCCCTCTTGTTATACTACTACTACTTCTACTTTATATATTTTATATCCCCCTCAACCCCAGCCAGCCAGCCTTTACTTCACATTTGTATCAAACCTTAAACATTCATTACAGATATATAGTATATGCGATAGACAAGTTTAATCTCTATCGGAAACAAATTTGTTAACATTTAAAGGGTTTTAACATTTCATGTTTTCGGTATGAAAGTGATTAGTCTCAATAGAATAAGGTGTGTGGATACCAAAAATTGTAAAGTAATAAAATCTTGTCATGTACTTTATGAAGAAAAAAAAATGTTATGTACCAAACCTATCCAACTTTGCCATTGAGTAGAATGGAGCCAACTTTGCCAAAATGGTAAGTGTTTGGATTTGTGATAGAAGGCACTTGAGTTTGAATCTCCACAGACCCATCTTGGTAGGCGATTTGTAAGTCTGAAAAATCCACAGGTGAAAGTCCAATGGGTCCGTAAATCTCTAAAGGGATTCGCGGCTTACCCTATCCTAGAAGATTTGATATTCTACTCTTGCTCCTAAACTTTTGTTTAAAAATTGCCAAATTTTTTTTTAAAAAACTTTTGTTTAAAAAAAAAAAGGAAAAAATACCACTTCCACAAAGCTTTGTGGTATTTTTTATGCTAAAAACCATGCAGGGCCTGCTAGCAATCTTTTGGGTCTGAGGCCCTTTTCTAGCAGGTCTTTTTTCTTTTTGAGCATTATATCATTTACTAATTTTTGAGGTGGGCCGTGGGGTTTTATCATCTTCTTTCATTGAACTTCTGACCCAGTTAACGAGTCCAACTCAATCAAAAACACGACACGAGATTGGAGATTGCCAGGCTTGAAAGCTGAAGGACCCAGTTGAGCTTGAAAGCGTTCGTTGGCACGCAGTGAGTTTGGTCGATCTTCTTTCTCGGTTTTGCCCATCGTCCACCTTCTGATTGTATGAAACAACACCCACCTTCTTCATTTCTGTAAGTCAATCAAAATATCACCCAGAAAACTTACAAGTTACCAGGAAGTCGTGTCGGTATGGTTCTTTCTTCTATTATTTTCTTTTACTCTTTAAGAATTAAGATATAGTAGATGTTAATATCTGTTTATGCATTATTATTATATATGGAATGAAACGAATTTCCTTTTACCGTAATGGGTTTGCCTCAGATTTTTTGCATTTCGTGGCATCTGTAATTTGATTGGCCTGTGCTAATTCTTTTTGTTAGATTTCAGGTCTTGCGAAATGCCCTATAATGAAATTACTGTCATATGTTTTTCCTCTTCTTTACAATTTTTTGTGATGTTTTAATGGAAAATTTTCTTACTTTTGGTGGACAAATCATTACTATTATTGTAAATTTGTAATTGGGTTTGTATTGTGGCTTTGTGCAGAAACATTTGGGAAAATCCGAATCCTTGATTATCTTTAACTCTTTATTTGGAAAAGATATTCAAAGAAAATGGTATTGCAATCAATCTCTTTCCTTACCTAACCTATACCTTGCTCCGCTGGGTTATGTCTCTAATTCACAATAGTTTTAATTAGGGAATATTTGGTTCTGTTTACTTAGAAATAGTTAATAAATGGCAGGTTTATCACTCTAGCTTTGTTGATGAGGAAGGAATTAGTAAAGCTTGTGGCTGCCCTTTACTTCCTTTGAAAAGTCATATAAAGGGTCCTGCTCCTGTTTCAGATCAAGGTCAGATTTGTTTACTTATATGATTCATTGGGTATTTGTTCTTAACATTGTTATCTTTTCTTATTCTTTGAGCTATAATAATAATTCAAGAATGTTGCTTGCAGATAGAACTGATATTGTTGATGAAGCAATCACATTTTTTCGCGCCAATGTGTTCTTTAGGAACTTTGACATTAAAAGCCCTGCAGATAAGCTCCTTATATATTTGACTTTCTACATAAATATCGCCTTGAAGAGGCTTGAGGGATGTAGAACCTTGGCCGAAGGAACCAAGGCAATCATTAACTTGGGCTTGGAAAAGGTTCCTGTACCTGGAGAATCTGGTTTTCCTTTTCCAGGGCTCTTTGCACTTCCACAGTCTCAAAAGGAAGCTGGTAAATCTCCTTACATCTTATTTTCCATTTGGTATTGCATTAAATGCAACATAGATAATAAAATTGCTGGGTATTTCCGTATTTGTGAAACATTTTAGTCAGTCAGCTGCTTCTCTGTACTTGGACTTCCTGCTTTACAGGTGTTAATTAATAGTTGATGTCATTCTTTAATATGCTGACTTAACTTGAGAAGATCAAATTTTTTTAAGGAGTCTCGTTGCTGATGATTGTATCAACTTGTTTATAAAGCCTCAATTCTTGTGAACAAAAGATTGTAATTCTGTTTGTTTTGAAAATTGCTTTGATCATTGCCAATGAATATTGTTGGAAGTTTGCAATGCTTGAAATATGTTGTAAAACTTTTAGTTCATGCTATTCACTGCTTTGAGTACTGAATTTTCTTATTTTGTTGTTCTGCTAAATGCAGAACTGCTCAGGAATTATCTGAAGCAAATAAGAGAAGAAACAAGTGGAAGACTCTTGAGTGTTGCCTATAGGCCCAATGGAACTCCAAATAAATGGTGGTTAGCATTTGCCAAAAGGAAATTTATGAACATCATTGTTCCATGAAAAAGAAAAACATATCTTCTATGTCCAATAAAAAAGTTAATATGTAAAAGCCTACTAAATTTTGATACGATGAGATGATCTGTTTGGAATGTCTGTAACAATATTATATAAGACGATATGTTTCGAATGTCTGTACAAAATCAACTTGCAAATTTTATTAGATTCTTTTGATGGAATTTAGTATTTTTGTTGTCGTGATTGCTTCATGAGACATGGGAGCAGAAAAGGATAATTTTGTCATCTTGATCTGCTTTCTGGTATTAAACTCGGTTATGAGTTAAAACATCGGAGTTGTAATTTCTTGCATGTGCTTTCTCTGGCATGTTAAATCAAACCTCTTGGCATCTGGTTATCTTGAACCACATTCATTTGCATAACCACATCTGCATTTCCTTCTTTGGGGCCTCAAAATTCATGAAAGCCTAGGACTCCAAGGTGTTCTAGTGTTATTGAAGCTATGAATTCTTCAGTTTTTGGTTTGGCATGAGCTTTTCAAGTTGTAAATGGTTGTTGTGTCATCTTGCATATAAATGTTGGTAGACATTCATATTCATTCCTTGGTCGTGGCTCTAGCTCTCAACCAAACATTTAAACCCTGCAAAGCCAATAATTAGCTTCATCATGTCTTTTGTTGTAGCATTACAGGAGCAAAAAGAATATCATCTCTATTCTTGTTGACAAAAGTAGATTTCAGCAGCAGAGGAAGGGTACTACTAGCTCTCCCTAAGGCAAGCTGAGAGGAACAAGGAATGCAATCTACCGAAATTGCCAAAAGAATTAAAAATACTAAGCATGAAAACATGTTGGATTTTTCTATGAGAAGAATCTAACATATTTTCTTAGCTTTTAGAGCTCTGGGGTTAATTGTCTTTGGACAGGGTGGTTAGATGGAGGCATGATTTGATGACGATGGGGTTCCATTCCAGCAAAAACCAAATTATTGAGGTGGTTGGTGGGTTGGTTACCCTTTTCAGACACATCACTAGTTTTCATCCCAATAAAAAAAGGGGCCATAATGAAGGAGCAATGAGGAATGGGCATATGTTATCCTCGCATGCTTTGGTGAAATCATTGGAGCCATGGATGTTGCATATGGTTGGCAGCAGGATTATAGTATAATGTTCTGTTTTGGGGTTTACCAGAAAGAGATCAAGAGGTAGGTTCGAAATGGTTGAACTTACGTTCTTATATGACTTTCTCAATCTCTCGATCGTCAATTGTAGTTTTTTCGAATTTATAAATTGTCTATCAATGAGAATCAATGGAGTCTCAACTCCGACTGTCTCCTACCATAAATCTAAGTCTTTATCACTTTAGTCAATCCTAATTGACAAATCATATATTTAATAACTTATACATTTTAGCAACTAATTTTTGCAACAATGATTGATGGGAAATGGTCCATTTCTATATACCCATCACCAAGTTTGACCAAGTTGGCATATACTTCTCTTCTTCCAAACATTTACCTATCAATCATATATACAACTTACAAGCAACTTATTAAAGTCATTACAAGGAAAAGCTTTTCATTTAAATACGGCACAAAAATGCAAGAATTCAAATTTGTACTTAATCAAATGTTTGATTTGGTTTCTCTCAAAAAAAAATGTTTGATTTGGTACTTCAACTTGTAGTGCGTGGACCATTTTGTACAACCCAATTATAAACAAAAAATGAGTTAAAGTAGAGCAACGTACATAGTCCTTAGTCCAAAGACTTTATTTTGCTTCATTAAGAAGGCAAGAATGTACCTCAAAAAAAAAAAAAAGGAAGGCAAGAATGAGAATTGAGAATTCTGAATTCCCATTGATGAGGCAAAGAGGGGAAGAGGTTGGCTACACTACACGTGGGCATTGGTCAAGCAATAAAAGGACTAGAGAATATATATTATATAGTAGTAGTAGATAGATTAAGAAGAAGAAGATTGTAGATTTTTGTAGTTTTGATGGTTAGATAAGAGTGGTGGGTCAATGTACCTTCCCTCGTGAAAGGATAGCCTATTTGGTTCTTCTTAAAACTTGTTAGTTATTAGTCCTAGTTTACTTCCCTTAAAAGAAAAGGTGAAAATTCCGTTTGTGTAAAAGCATTGATGAAGGGAAACAGCATAAAACATATAGAAATTGATTGGGGGTTTGGAAGCTAATAAAGGGTACATAGAGCATCTGCCCCTTTTTCGTAAATTTGGAAATAATTGTAAGTTGTAACTAAAACAAAAATTAATAACAAAAATGTACCCAAAAAAATTAATAACAAAATCGATTTTTTTTAACTAATATACATATTTGAGATTATCAAGTGTTAATCTCGGGTTCCAAGGGGACACCCCAGTGGTTAAGAGCTTGAGACTTCTTGTGGGAGGTTCCGGGTTCGAAACATGGGATGGGCGGGGTGGGATTATGGGAAAGGAGATGACTACCTCCTATTATGTATTCCATTTCAATATCATGTTCAGAGTAATTGAGATTGTATTCGTATTCTATAGATAGGCTAATAAATAAAAACAAATAAAAGACAATACATCATTGAGATTCTTGTTGAAGATACTTTTTTTATTTCGGACGATCCGAGACAATGGGACGAACGACAAGGGTTCTGTACCGTGATAAGTAGCAAAAAAAAGTGTTAATCTTGGATTATTACATTTAAATACAAGTTTAATACCATGTGTTTTAGGTCGCATTTAGCAATGAGATTGGATCAGATTTTTTCTTTCCTACAATAAGTTGGGTGGTTATATTACACAAGACATAAGGGATTAGGGGCCAGTAGTTCTAACCCTTGCCATAATACCAGATGAGTTGGGTGGTTATATTATACAAGACATAAGGGATTAGGGGCCGGTGGTTCTAACCCTTGCCATAATACCAGATGAGTAGAAACTTTCCTAACGTCGAGTTAAGTGACTTCGTAACCTCTACGTAGGAATGGAAACTACACATGGCCATTGGATTATCAGCTCGTGCTTAGATCGGATAAGATTAGATGATAAATCCTATGATATTTTTGTAATTTGACAAATATTAATCCATTATATAATACTAGCATACCAAAATTTTGGAGATAAAGCAATTGGTGTAAAAGGGAGACGTGCCTCCTATAACAAGATCGATGAGGATATGATCCTCCTAGTATTATTGCCCAACCAAAAAGGCTAGAGGAAGCCGTGGTGGCACTAATCAACTTCTTTATACTGTTTGCTTTTCTAATTTGGGCCAGTGGGGGCAAAGAAAACTTACCCAACATTGGCATTTGACAGCCTTTCAAGATGCAATAATAATGGCTTGGAGTTGGACCTTTCTCATTACATAAGTACAAGGTAAAAACACCAAAAGATCTCAGCCATCCATTCTCCCACCTAATCAAGATTGGTGGGCCAAGCCAACCAATTAGCCTCACAATCTAACGGTTTAGAAAAACAAATACATTTCCAACTATCCCACTTTAGAGAAACAAAGAAGAGAAAAAAAGAAAAAATCCCAAAACAAAGTCAAGAAAGAAAGGATAAAAAACAGAGCCCATTGTTCAGTGGCAGTGCTCTTTGCTTCTTAATCTTTCCTCATTTTAGAAGGAAATTAAAAAAAAAATTGTAAATTTCTTCTTCAATCTTCACTCTCTTTAGTCTTTATAGTCTTCCATTTGTATGAATTTATAATATTTTTTAGTATTTTTTTCTTGAAATATAAAATAGTAGTATATAGAAAAACCCAAAAGACAATATCTAAATCCCAAGGAAAGCTAAAAAACAGAAAAGCAAATTAAGAAACCAAAGTCTCCCAAACACTCTCTTCAGTCGAGAAAAAAAGAAACATAAAAATAAGGAAGGTGGTTGATTCTCATCCTCATCAGCTTCAATGCTGCCTCACTCTCATTCAACCAATCTCAGCCGTTGATCTTTGTCCTACCTGCACTGATCCATGACCCTTATGTCCTTCATATCTAGGGTTTCCATTTCCAACACCGATCATCATCTCCCGCCACCACCATGTCTTCCAAGATCAACGGCCAGGTTTCGCCTCAGCCGTGTCCCCACCTTCTAGACTTCCGCTCCCGCAACGGCGCCAAGCCGTTTCGCGCGCTCCAAGATTGCATCCGCGTCAAGCCTCCCGGAGGTCGCGCCTCCATCCGGAGGGAACCCTCCGAGGTCCCCCGATGCGGCACGTGCCAGGAATCTTCCCGTCCTAGACTCTACGCTTGCGTCTCTTGCGCCGCCGTGTTCTGTCACGCGCCTCCGCACCACTCCCACGCGTCGGCTCACGCGCTTTCCATCCCCGGCCACGAGATCGCCGTCGATGTCGATCGAGCTGAGCTGTTCTGCTGCGCGTGCCGTGATCAGGTATACGATCGGGACTTCGACGCAGCCGTCGTCCTCGCTCAGACTATCACTGCTACCGCCACAGCCACCACCTCAACGTCCGGATCCACCGCATTGCAATGCAACGTAGCCGGATCTCAACCGGAAAATCTCCGAAAACGCCGTCGAGTAGATTACCGCCCGTGGACCCCTGATTCAAGAGAACACGTCATCATCGGAAAACATTCGATCCCTCTCAACGACGCGACTAATGCCTCATTGGTTTCTCAGTCAGAATTACCATGGGGATTACGCGGATTGAATAATCTGGGGAATACTTGCTTTATGAATTCAGTTTTACAAGCATTGCTACATACACCACCATTGCGAAACTATTTTTTAAGCGATCGGCATAATAGATATTATTGTCAGCATAAAAATGGTGCTGTTAACGGTACTAAAAATTCAAGATTGTGTTTGGCTTGTGACATGGATGCAATGTTTTCAGCGGTTTTTTCGGGGGATCGGACTCCTTATAGTCCAGCTAAGTTCTTGTACAGGTTAGGTCCTTTTGGTCAAATGTGAAAATTTTTAATATTGATAGTCAAAATGAAGAGTAGGAAAAAAGCTATCTCTTGGGGGCTTTTCCTTTTACTGTATTAATAATAATATTGTATATAAGTTTGTTAATATTTGGTTTGAGGTGAAACAAAATGTGGGATTTATTGGATGAGAGGCTTTTGCAGTTGGTGGCAACATGCAGCAAATTTGGCTAGTTATGAGCAGCAGGACGCACATGAATTTTTCATATCCATGCTTGATGGAATTCATGAAAAGGTGGAGAAAGATAAAAGGAAGTCTCAGTGTCCAGGTAACTAGCTTTTCTTACTGTTGGGATTTTTGTCATAGTGACTTTTAAGAACATGCGTGTTGTCCCTGGCTGAAATTGCTTACTAAGATTGTATGTTTGTACTGGGAGTTCACATAGACAGATTTTTTTCTTTTATGGTAACCAGTAAATTGAGGAATCTCCTAAATCTAAGGACTTTGATTGGGGGCCCACATCTTCTGAAATACATCATGACGTGTGGATATTGGCTACATTTGTTCTGTTAGTGGTAATTTATGTGTTAGTTACATGCTTGTCAGTTTCTTCAAAAGGTGCTTCTTGTGTTAGGATAATATTTATATGTTTTCTGTTTGATCAAATGATGTGAACATTTTTAAGTGTAGTACACCAATGTAGTGATGCTGTTACTGCTGACCCGCAATAGGAATCCATGTTGTCTGTACTCTGTAGTTCCTAATAAATCTGGTAAATGCTTTGCTGAGTTCTCGATTTAAGTTGACATTCTGGAAAGAATTTTTTGTCTGCTTCAGTTGCCATGGAGCATTGTATAGCGGAGAGATCAACTTGGATGGATAAATTTGGTTAGGAGTCTTAAGTAGGTCTGCACAGGATGGGGGTGTGTGGTGCTTTAGTGTTTTAAGCGGCCGAAGTATAGTTACCAAGATGCAGATCTGCATCCAGATTAGAAACAGTTTATTCAACTAGGGAAGGAGTTAGGGAGATGTACAAATCAGCTGGTTTTGAAACTTGCTGCTACTCTAATGCAGCTGTATTATCAGCATAAAATTCTCTTAATGAGCCGATACTGTCCATCTGACCCTCACTTTACTTTTTGTAGTTTTGTTGTTTGAATCAACATCATCTATAAGATTTTGATAAAGATTAAGAAGTAACCTTAATATTTAACTGCAGGGCATGAGTTTAGGTATTCTTTCTTTTCCTAGGAGTTGACACGTGCTCTCAGATTTAGGACTGCAGGCTTGATGATGTCAACTGCTTTAATTCAGTAAGTCAACCTTACTTAGCCTACTTGGTTTCATCATAGGAATTTCTTGCCTCTCTTAATTCTCATGTTACTTCCCCTTTGGTATGTATAGGATCCTATCCTCTGACAAAGTTGATCCCGGTCTGAAAAACAGGAGAGAGTTGCTTTAGTTTACAACCTGCAACAAACCCATTTCTGTCAACCTAACACCTTGGTTGGGAAAAGAATGTGGATTCTTATGAAATTGATGGGAGTTTGGCTAGTTATCTGGAAGGTTGTCCCGACTTAGTCTATCTTTTTATTCTTTCCTTTACCTTTTACTCTTCTTTTCTTTCTTGCTATAATTTGATAATGTTAGTGAAGACTAAAATGTAGATTACTCCATAAGATTTATTATATGCATTACTTTCTTGTTTTGATGGGTGTTGAAATTTATCTTTTGCCTAGAAAATTAAGTTAAACTTGGGAAACAGAAGTAGAAACATAAACGTAAGTTATTTTTGAACTTTGTGTGGTTAAATGGTTCTGTGTCAACTGTGTATATCACCACTATTTTTTGGGTCAAGGTGAATGCAGAACTAGTGCCCTAGATCTGGTAAAGGAAGATAATAAGGGCGTTTTGATTCATGATTCATTGCTATCTCTTAGCTATAATTTGAAGTTAGCATCTCAGATTGTTGCTGCTTTTTGTTGGAAGTTAGACTCTTATCATTGGTAGATTGTATGTCAGAGAAGTGTTGGAATGAGAAGCTTGTGTATGATGCTTGTGTTGCCATTCTTCATTAATTAATGAGAATTTTAAATGATAATATCTCTTCCATGAGATGTTTCATGACCCCCTTTCTTGATTTTGAAGGCAATGGAGATTGTTGCATTGCGCATAGAGTATTTTCTGGCATTCTGCGATCGGATGTTATGTGTATGGCTTGTGGTTTTACATCCACAACATATGACCCATGTGTGGACATCTCTCTGGACTTGGAACCAAATCAAGGAGGTTCCGGGAAGTCTTCATCAGCAAAATCCCACAATGCTTGCAATGTTGAGGCAGATTGCATGGGTTCAAACCAAACCTGTGGGATATCTACCTTAAAGGGCTGCTTAGAACGGTTTACAACGGCTGAAAAGTTGGGCTCTGACCAGAAATTTTTCTGCCAAAAGTGTCAGGTGAGACAAGAGTCTCTTAAGCAGATGTCGATAAGGAAGCTTCCATTAGTTTCCTGCTTTCATATCAAAAGATTTGAACATTCATCAATACGAAAGATGTCAAGGAAGGTTGACCGGTACCTGCAGTTCCCATTTTCATTAGACATGGCTCCTTATCTCTCTTCTTCCATCTTGAGGAGTCGATTTGGCAACAGGATCTTCCCTTTCGACGGAGATGAACAAGATGCATCCAATGAGTTATCATCAGAATTCGAGTTGTTTGCTGTTGTCACGCACTCAGGTAGGTTAGATGCTGGCCATTATGTGACTTACTTACGATTAAGTAATCAATGGTACAAGTGTGACGATGATCGGGTTTTCAGAGTTAACGAGAACATCGTGAGAGCTGCACAAGGATACATGATGTTTTATGTACAGAAGATGCTATATTATAAAGCTAGTGAAAAGCAAGCTGCCTCATGACAAGAAGTTGGGAGATGAGAAATTGGTTTTTGAATTCAATTCATAGATAGAGTGCCCAAAAGGGGCAGAAATATCTTTTTGAAGTCGTGGTTAATATGGGAAATACACATCGGACGCCATGGCTGTTTTTGTATACCATGAAATCTTAGCTTCATCAAGCTTGCTCTGATGGGTAATGGGTAATATAGACTGGGCTGCTTGTTTTTTCCTTTCAAAGCACTTCCAAGGGGTAATTTATATTACTCAAATTGGAGTGTTAAGTGAGCCTAAATTTTTGAGGCACTCGAATATTTCAGGAAAATCAATTTTATAAAATGATTTCTGAATTTCTTTCTTCTATGGATTACAGTTTTCCTTCTATTGAGGCTAAAAGTTCATTTTCTTGAATGGAAAGGACCCAAACATACATAATATGAGCCTTACTTAGGCTTTTAATATTTGTCTCATTTCATCAACCCTGCAAAATAAAACAAGCTCGAATTTAATCAGATGATTGCCGGATCATCTATGGTATATGGGGACTTCAAAACTTGGCACTTCGCATGTAATGTAAATGAAATTATATGGATATATAAATGGCCATGGAATGGCCAGGATCATCTATGCTCTTGCATATTTCAGATCAAAGAACAGTAATGAACCAAAAAAAAGAAAGATCAAAGAACCGCCATGAATGTAGTTTTTGGAGTTCGGAATTGTGAAGATATCTCATTTTTCAATGCTGTCGAGGGCTTTTTTTTTTTCCCTTTTTTTTTTTTCATTTTTAAGTATTCTAACTCTAAGATTCGGCCCCTATTAAATATTTACCATTCTTCGTTAATAGAAGAATCATCTAAGGATTCTGATTCTGAAAGATCTTCTGAATCAAGTGTTGAGATAATAAACAAAGAATTAGGACCTTGTTTATCATCTAAGGAGAATACTGATTCAAGATCGTCGTCATCTGAGAGTTGTATTCCTTGGGCCAAGGCAATGTCCTGCATCATTTTGACCGACTTTTTATCGTGCTTTGGACACTGTTTAGCAAAATGTCCTGGCTTGCCGCAAAGAAAACATTTGGATGATTTCTTTTGGACTCCTTTCTTTCTTCTTCAATACTTGAATCTTCTTTGGCCTTTTCTTTGGAAGAATCGTCTGCTGCTTTGGCGTCGTGCCTGGTTGAGACTGGGCTGTAACCTTCTAGACTTTCTGAAATGAGACCTTTTCTTATAAGGACCACAAAGACATTTATCATCACTTTTACATTTGATCTGAAGTCCTTTCGGAGCTTTGCACACGGGCTTATATCTCTTGGAGTCTTTGAGCACCTTTTGAATGTAATCGTTCTGGTGACAAAGTTTGTTAAGAGATTTGAGTATCAATTATAGATATCACCAACCCATAAGCTGTTGATGTCGATTCGTGCGACTTCAATATTTAAGAGGGTTCTGTCTTTGAGGTCTTCGGGGCTTTGCACACGGGCTTATATCTCTTGGAGTCTTTGAGCACCTTTTGAATGTAATCGTTCGGGAGACAAAGTTTGTTAAGAGATTTGAGTATCAATTATAGATATCACCAACCCATAAGCTGTTGATGTCGATTCGTGCGACTTCAATATTTAAGAGGGTTCTGTCTTTGAGGTCTTCGGGGACAAATTCAAGTTTGCATCATAGGGTGGTCCAAGCTGGAAGAAATATCTACAGAACTGCTGGTAATGGCGATCCAAATCGCGTCTCTTGAGTGAGCAACATTTGAGCTGGAAGAACTCTTGCCTGAGCTTTTCAGTATGGTAGGATTGTTGTCCATAAAATACTTGTTTAACTTCATCAATGAATTTTGTGAAAGAAGTTATGGCTCTTCCCCATGCTTATCCTGCTTCACCAATTCCATCCCAAAACTGCTTGAGGATCCCTGTCCATTTGGACGTAAAATTGATAATCAATTCCTAGACAGTCAGGTTGGGATCTGACTGTAACTCTGTTAATCCCCATGCTTGGAATTTTTAGAATCTCTAGCTTCACTGTTCTGGCGGAATGTCGTCAATTGTAAAAGATTTGAAATTATTGGAGTATGAGTGCCTTCCACCAGTGAAGGTGTCTTCCATGTGGATATCAGGTTTTTGCTCATGAGGCTCATCTGGGGGCTTATATACATGAGGGATTGTCATAAAGTCTGGAAATGAGAATTCATTGTCAGTAAGGTCATTGTCAGATGAGAATTCTGATGATCCGAATGAATTTTCTGGAAAATTTGGTTTTAGGGAGATCATCGGGAGGTTTTCTCTTGCTGATATCTGGAGGAATGTGGAAATAAGGTTCTGTGAAGGTTCCTGGGGGGATATCATCATCTGGTTTGTGGGCGGAGTTGGGTTGGATGATGATGCTGCTGCTGCATAGGTTTGTTTTGTGTGGGTAGGGTTAATGGTTATGCCTGGTTGTGGTTTGGGAGAATGGGGAGGAGGTGGTTGTTCATGTACTGGTTTCTGGCCTTTTCTCTTTCTTTCTTTCTGCATTCTCTGAAGTCTATCTTCTCTTAGCTTCATGATCCATCTTTCTGAGGAGTCATTTATTTGTGTGGATGTTGTGCCTTGCGGTGGCATCGGGAACATAGGTTGAGGCTTTTTGGAAGTTAGTAGGGGAGTAAGGCTGAGTGAATGGAAGTGGTTGAGGTTCACTAGGTTGGAATGGGGGTCTTGGATTAAACGATGTTGGGAATGATTGCTGATGAGTTGGGGGTAGGTCTTCTTGGACAAAGGAAGGTTCACAGGGTATGTGTTCATTGTTGGAAAACCGTCATGGCTGGTCTTGAGTTGCTTCAGTTCAGCAAGCTGAGTATTAAGCGATCTAATCTTTGTTTCTTTTTCAGCAATTTTCTGGGTGTTGACACGGTAGGTTAGAAGAGAGGAGTTTATCTGGTTGTAAAGATTGTTGATTCTGGTTTGGATGTCTGAGATATTTTTCTGAATTGAGGACAAGTTACTATCAAAGTGAGCAGTGAGCCGAGTCACCTTTTTCTCAATTCTTTGTAGTACCTTGTTCTGAGCAATTGCATTTTCAGACTGCCAGTTGAACATTGCTTCTGGTTGGGAGTTCACCAGCTGTCTTCCTTGTGCATCTCTGTCTGTTGGTCTGGGGACTTTAGGAACATATCTTTGATGTTCATCAGTGTATTCCTGCAGTGGAGGAAATTCTGAGTCATAGTTCTTGTTTTGATTGGACATCATGAGGATCTGAGGTGGTTGTGCTGGGTGGTTTGGAACAGTTGTAGGGGGATGCTCTTGTTTTTCTTTTTCAAGCTATTGGAATGCCTTTCTGTAGCATGGCAAGTATTTTGGCTTTCTTTTCAAGTTTGAAGGCTCTGGCTTGTGGTGATCTGGTTCTGGGGAGGGATCTGGAGTAGGAGAAGGTGGACCTGAAGGAGCTGATCTATTTTGCTCTCTTGGATAGTGAACATAATAGTCAAATTTTCCTGATGGTTCACCTAGGAGGCCTACTTCAGGGTCACCTGCTTCATATTTTTCCTGGAGCGTTTGCTGTGAAGACTTTCTTTTCTTTGGCTTGTATTCTTCGTCGTCGAGTTCGTCGAAGTACTAAGCGCAAGCTCTGCATGAGCAGTTGATGTCCCAAGGACAATGTCCATCTTTGTCTTTAAAAGCATAGACGGGTGTGCCGTCTGTTTTGAAGCTGAGAATATCTAGCATGATGTTCGAATCTAAGGGCATGGCTGCATCATGAACTGTGTGGAGAAGGCTGGAGGCGGAGGTGCCTCTGTCTCATCATGGTCAAATTTGATGGTGACTGAACCATCTCTGTTCTTGATGAGTCTTGGGTCTGTGGACTTGACTGTCTTCTGGATTTCCATGTGCTTCTCATAGTTAGTTACCCATGAAGCGGGCATGAGTTTGAGAAGTTCTGGCCTCGAAATCTTTTCAGGCATGTGAAGGCATGTAGTGACACCTTCATGTGAGTTGAACTTAAGGAGTAGTGTTTCTGGTTCCTTAGGGATAGCGATCCATTGCATGGTTTTGTATCCTGTAGCACATCTGGTAATATAAAGTTCTTATCGAGCATTCTCGACCATTTGTGCACCTGCAATCTGCACTTGGACTTTTAACATTGAAGGGAGTGTTGGATCTTCAAGTGCCATGTTGAAGTTTGGAAAGAAAGTGACAAATACAGTTCCTGCGTTAAGGGAGGTTTCTACCATCCCAAGACAGGCAAATCTGTACTCGAAAAATCTGGAGTCGAGTACTGCAATCCTTGCAAATACGGGTAAGCCTTTACCTGCATGGTAGGTTAGGGCTATCCTTATGGCTCCAAAGTGAATGTGAGTGTATCCTTGTTCTAGCCATTGTTTTGGAAACTCGGATGGGATCTCAAGAGTAATGAGATGTTCATGATTTCTTGAGGGTAGGATGCACTGGCTAAAGTTGGAGGATTATACATATTCTTTGGGGAGTTGTTTGTGTTTTGGATGAGTTATTTGATAGATCTGGTAATATTTCTCTAAGGTTTACCAAAGATATTGTAGGGATTCATGAGGGGTAAGCCTGATTCATATACTCGGTGGCATTCCGAGAGATAATTCAGCTCATAGAGGTGTTAAAGCTTGTTTGCAGAGGTTTCTTTTAATTTTGGAGGTTGTGGAAGAGAGAAAGTGGTATGACTAGAAGAACAGGAGGCGGAGTGAAGGAAAGAGTATGGACCTGAGAGAGCGACTTCTGTGATTTTTTCTGGGTCTGTCATGGTTATAAGTCCTAGTCTCCTTCTACCTTACGTGAAAGCATCGTTCTCTACTAACAACAATCAAGTACTACTACATATGGAAGATCTGGTCCTCTCATAGTTAGTTTAGTTCCATGGACTTGTATTAAATTTTTTCAATAAATATATATTTAAACCTGTTCAATTCTACATTAATTAACATCTCAAAGATCTTGAAAAAAACACCAAGGAAGGATGTTGTCTAAGAGAAAAGAAAATCACAAAGAAATCAGGCAAAAAAAAAATGCCTACCAATGAGCAAAAATTAACATTAATATACCTGATCGAGTTAAAATTATGCATGTTTTTATAGTTTTTTTATATACTTTTTGTCACTTTTATATGTGTTTTTACCCTATTTTGCTAGTATTTGTGTTTTTAGGTCTTAAAGACAAGAAAAGTGAAAACTTATTGTTTTTCACTCTTTTTGGAGCTATTTTGGAGACTTTTTACTCAACTATGAACTTAGTCATTTGGAATGAAGATTTGAAGATGCGAAGTTCGTGTTTTGAAGATTTTTTGAAGATATTTTGAAGATTTGAAGACAATTGAAGAATTAATTCAAGAAGTAAGAATTGAAGACTTGGAGCTTATTTGCAAAGGATTGAAGCCAAGCCCAGAAGAAGCCCGGAAGTTAAGGATTTTTGGATAATTTATATGGGATTGTATTCAGCCCATATAAGTCCATAATTGGAGTTAAAATCCCAATTAATGCCGATTGGACCCTCCAAAATATTCAAATCCCGTAATTTCCCGTACCTAGTCCTATTTGGAGTAGGAATCAGCACAGTCTCGGTAGAAAGGCCATAACTTTCTGCTCAGATATCTGTTTTAAGCCCATGAGTAGCCGTTGGAAAGCTAATTCCGAGCTCTAAACCTTTCCTTTGAAGTGCAAAGCCCAGGTCTGCCATCTTCAAGGCCGAATCTCAAGTCGAAGTTTCTGCAGAAATCCAGAAAATTCCAGAATCCTCTTTTGACTTGGATTCTACTCTAGGATGACACCTAATCCAACTTGGAGACCAAGTCAAGTCTAAACCGTCCTACCCCTATTCCTCCACTATAAATAGCCACCTCCTGTATCACAAATCACACACTAGATATACTTTCACATAGATATAGTTTTATTCTCTTTTTCTACCTTTCTTTAGTTTAGGTTTTTCTCTAGTTTTAGAAGGGGGAAGTCGACACCCTCTCTAGCCATAGAGGGGTGCGACAACCCTAGGTTTTCAAGGAGGAGAAATCATTCCTCCCTAGTTCTGTAAGTTTTCTTATGCCTCTCATGGATTTTCCTAAGTCCATGAGTAGCTAAATCCTTAATACTTTTAATCCTTTGGTGAATTCAATCAATTGATTATGGTGAGATTTCTATACTTATAATTTTGTGTTAAGTTCTTGATGATAGTAGTCAAAACCCTGTTTTATTTTATGATTCTGAATCTTATTTGAGTTATGTGGCCACTAACGATGTAAGAGGAAGATCTATGGCTAGATCAAGCTTAGAATTAACCACTCAAATTTGATTGTTTGTAGCAAATCAGGTTTGTTTAATCGCTGCCTGATGGCGTTTGTCTATCGGAGGCCGAGAAATTGTTCTCCGTACGGTTCTACTTTGTAGGCATGTGTGTAAAATTAATTATTCTTAATGCTTTGTTCTCAAGTAATCTTTAAGCCCTAAGAAAGTAATCGATTGCTGAAGGAATAAAAGGGATAACTGCAGCTTTAACCAGCCTCTTATCTAATATACATGTTGGGAAACCTATATCAGTTGTCAGTCAAGAATAAGATGCTTAATTCACCTTTTAAGTCAATGATCCATAGTTAATCTGATTGAATCATACCATCGGAGAAGAAGTATGCTTTATAATTATTGTTTGCTTTATTAATTTGCTTTAGATCTAGATTTAATTTTCTTTGCTTTGTTTTTAGTTTAATTGTTTTCTTTATAATTGATATAATTAATCCCCTGTTTTCTAATTGATTTTTGGAAAAGATCTTTCTTTCTTTTGGTAATTATAACCCTTCTCAGTGGGATTCGACCCCTACTTGCCCTAGCTAGTTTAGTTAGTTTATGTGGGGATTATTTTTATGATTTGCTGACGACCGATCAATACCTCAAAGTCATGGCTCAAAAATTAATATAGTAGCAGGAAACAAAACAACCAACTAAATTTATTCCAATATATATACTCTTGCTTTGTCCATAAATTTTACATCTTGAAATCATCATTTCGGTCATGTCAATCTAGATATCAATCATTCCCACCAGTTCAAACCCACTATCACTCCCTCTCCTCATCTCATCCTTAATCAAACCAGCTTACCACCCCATCACATAATATATAGGCTCACCGACCTGCTGTTCTTTAGATTGATCACCATTTGCCTCCTTGTCGGTTCCCATTTTCAAAGATGATCGATAGATAGTTTCTCGCTTTTCATTTAAGTTTCCTCCAATATCCTAAACTATTTTTTCTTTTCTTTTAGTATTATTAATAATTTCATAATTATTACCGAACCTTGGTTAAACATATATATATATATATTAATTTAGTCATGTTCTTTTTGTTCCTTTCCCATCTTCAATCACAACATATGCATCTCATGTTAGTTGGATAATCGATTGTGTTAAAATTTGGGTAAAATTCCAGGTGAGACACATTTTTATTTAGTTCCACTTTGGTCCTCAACCTTTTAATAGTTCCATTCTATAACTTTCAAAAAAAAAAGTTCCATTCTAATTCTGAACTTTTTAAACTAATTCCACTTTGATCCCTTTATAAATTGGTTTGCTAACATTCAAAAGGGAAAAAAATTCAATTATCAGTAGAATAATGTGACCAAAGGACTAAAATGTGTCAGTAATTTTAGGTGTGGAGCATATCCCGCATGGGAAGAGAGTAGTTGTCCCAGGTTATTCACAGGTGACGGGAATTGATGTAGTTTGATTGATATTGCATGTACATACATACTGTGAAGCCAATATGTGCGCATACTCCGGTGGATCCAGGAATTGTATGCAGTGATATCAAATTTATATATAGCCATAATGTCTTATGGTAGAGCATTGGACTTTTAATTGATAATTATATAATTAAAAATATATATAATTTTTCTTTAAAAAATTATATAATTTATTGAAATGCATAAAAATATTACGTCAAATGAAAATATAATAAAAATTCTCTATGAGTTTTCATAATTTTTAATTTAATCGAGACAAGTTTTTCTATAAGTTGATGATTTCGTTCCCGTCTATGTATGATATTGAATAAATGTTGATATGAGTCTTGAGTTCATTGAGCTGATAAAATGCTTCTAAATCGGATCGTACAGTTAGTTGACAGAGCTCTCGCGAGACCATTTTGGCCGCTACGAAAAAGCCCGAGAAATAGAAAGAATGTTAAGATTGAAGTCTCTTTCCGCCAGTCTCAGGTCCTAGGGAAGTTCTTGCTATTCCGGCATGACCTCGACAAGTGTGAGAACATAAATTAGATTTCCAGAAACGCATTTGTTGGGAGGGCTTTAACCTTTCACCTTCTAGGCCTAAAAATGATTACTTTTAATCTAAAGGACTGGATATACATTTGATTAAAAAAAAATATAGAAGGAAGCTGAGAGTTTGGGAATAAATGTGGAGTTAGCTATGACTTGAGAATAATAAAAATGAAATTTTAAAATATAAAAGAACAAAAATACAAATAACCAAATGAGACTAGTCTTGAAAATAACTACTGTTTGGAGTTCATGACGAGATTACCTATAAAAATAAAATACTTTATTTAGTTTTTTACTTTACTTTTTAAATTTTCTCATATTTAATGGGGGCACACCTACAAATTATTTTTAATACATCTCACAAGGGCTCAAGGTTCTCAGTAGGGGCATGTGCCCCCAGTGGCCCATGTTGGATCCGCCCCTGCACATACTACTTGGCAAAGAGGGCGGAAGAAGGCTCTTTTGACCTCACCATGTTGGATCAACCTCCATGAATGCTTCATCACTAATGCTTAAAGACTTACAAGGGGTGTCACGGCCTAGGACCATTGTTGGTTAAAGTGGTCTTTGACCGCTCTTTATGTATCAAAAAAAAAGAGAAGAAGAAGAGAGGAGTAATCTCAGATTCTTAGTGGTTTAAATTACAGGTGTTCATGGGCCGGGCAGCCCGGACTTTTGCTTAGTAATTGCATAATCTATGCTTGCCCGGCCCGGCCTTAAGAACGGGTCTAAACTTTTGTCCAAAGTTCGTTCATATTTTTAAACACATGGTCAAGGCCCACACTTAGACTTGGCAATTCGTGTATTCGTATCGTTTTTGTGTCGTATAAACGTGTAACATTTAGGGTATATAGCCAAATACGAAACGCGACACGAATAATTAATCGTGTCATGATTTCAAACACATATACAAGAACTGTTTATTAGTCGTGTACACGAAATAACATGATTTTTTAAGCGTGTAGTTTAAACACTGCACAACAATTTAAACGTTTGGACACAATTACACGGTTTATTTAAACATGTCAAACATAGTAGCTTAAAATTACTAGAATATCCCTCAAGATTTTATAAAATTACATTGTAGTTATTATCTTTTAATTATTTTTATAAGTTCAAAATGGTATTTTAATATAATCACATAAACGTATCTTAAATGTGTTATCGTGTTGACACGTTAATACGAAAAATTAATCGTGTTAGCATGTTTGACACAGTTAAGACACGTAACAAGATTTTCTTAATCTTTTTGACACGATTAAAACATGAAATACGTTAAAGGAAAACACAAACACTTTTAATTCCATATCGTTCCGTGTCGTACAAACGTGTCGTGTCAAAAATTGCTAGGTTTAGACTCCGCACAAGCTCGCCCATATTTATTATTAAAAATAAAATAATAATAATAAAAATTTTTAATGAAAAATAAAATTTAAATATTAAAGTTTATATAATCCAATAACAAATTAAATCAAAATAAGTTTTGATAAAAAGATAAATTTTAAAAGTTTTACAAATTTTAATTAAGGTATACATATAAATTATTCAACTTTATTATGTATAAATATAAATAATTATATTATATTATTTATATATAAATACAGGTCGGGCTCAGGGCTAAAGCATCAAAACCAAGGCTGGACTCTTTTTTATCGATCTTTTTTTTTTATCCAAGACCCGTTTTTCGAATCCAATATTTATACCAAAATCCTCCTATTTTTCAAGCGGGCCTTTGGGTTTGGACGGGTAGCTCTGCCCTTTAATTATGTCTAGTTTAAATAAAGCAAGAGCAAATTTAATACTTTTTTTTGAAGAAAAATTGTAATTTTCATTTATGAAAATGAAATTACAAAGATAATATTCATAATTACAATAAATTGAGAAGAATGCTCATGTCTTAGATCTAGATCTAGGTCTTGCTCCGTGGTCAGCTGAGTCGTCTTGATGATTATATGGAGTCTTGAACCTTCTTCATAAATCTTTCACATGTCCACCACTCCATCGCTTTTGCTTCTCGGTGAATCCAAGAAAAAGTTTTCAACAGCGAAAAGAAAGTGGCTGATTCGAGGATCATCAACACCCACCCTTTGATCAGAAATAAAAAAACCATTTCAACAAGGCAAACAATTTTCAATCTATTGTAAACTAAAAACTGGACAAAGCTAGACTCAGACTCAAACTAACTGACTCAAAAAACTGACTGAAAAACTGACTGAACCCGATAGATCAATAGACCTGAGGACTTTATTCCAAAATAAAAGTGAAAAAGATCAGACTCCTCCTCCCCCTCGACAAAAGAATCAGGAGGAGGATGAGGAGGAAACAAAATTTTGAAAGGAGAAGGTTGAGAGAGGAGGGTAGAGCAAATTTAATACTAGTTGAAACTTGTCAAGTAAATGGGCCATTCCTACAGGTTGCTTATTGGTCTGTTAAGTAAATGGGCCATTCCTACATGTTGCTTATTGGTCCGTTAAAGAAGAATTTTTTTAACTCAATTTTTTTTTTTAAAGTCTTTGATGCGGCACTTGGGCTTTGATCCTCCTTAATATAGTTTAGTTATGACTATACAATTAGGGATTATACGTAAATGCAAACATAAATATAGAAATTCACCTATTGAAAAAAAAAATATAGAAATTCACCCAGAAATAAATGCACACATAAGTAACTATTAGCTTAATGTAATTAATATAGAATTAGTAACTTTAACATATAAAATACGTACACATAAGATCGTGACATTATATTATACTAGACCCATGACACTCATTATATGAGTATGAAAATAAAATAACACTATATTAAAAGGTTAGTTATCTTTAAATAGGTAGTTAATATGGTAGTTTCTTTTTGACACAATAAGTTTTTTTTTTCAAATGGATAGGTTTTTTTCAATGATATAAATAAAAGTAAAATCAATTTTTATTTTAATTGTCAAATATAAGACAAAGTCATCTTCACATTATAATCAGTATATATATATATATATATAATACTCGCAGAATAATATATAATACAACTATATCGTATAGGTAGCATTGTGTAGGATAGCTAAAAGGGATGAGTATTTTTCTTTCTTTTCTTTTTATGAAAAAGGGAGAAGGGGGGAGAGGGTACCATGGGTGGTTGAGTGAGTTTGATGTTTTAAATAAAATCTCGGATTCATGTAAAATGGATAATTAGAGAGAGTGTGATGCAACGCATTTTTCAATTAGTTTATTTTAATTATTTCTGTTTTATTTTATTTGGTTGAGTCTTTTACTTTATCCTTAAGTCATTAGGTTTTTAATGTTTATGTTTTTCCTAAAAGGAGTAGGTTTTACTTTCCTACCAGAAAGGTTTTACTATTCCTAACATGATTAGGATTTGAGATTAAGTGTTAGTATTTAAGGGCTGTTAGCCAGCAAACTTTGGTAGACTTTTATTTTATTGAAGTAAGAAATTATTTAGAGGTTATTCAAGCCTAATTATCTTGTTCCAATTCAATCCAAATTCTGTTCTAGCCTAATTTTGTTGAAATTCTTGCTATTTCGAACCTTTCGCTACGTCAGAGTGTTCTATCATTTGAGATCTCATGCACCTCGACTTCGTATTAATTGGGAAAGTGGGTAGAAAAAAAGAAGTATGGATCTTCAATGCAGCTGATCAACTCGGTATTAATCAGAAAAGTGGGTCTAAAAAGAAAAAAGAGTGGGTCTTTAATGTAGCTCGACTTCCTATTATTTGGGAAAGTAGGTCTAAAAAGAGAAAAAAAGAAAAGTGGGTATTTCATGTAATTCGACTTCGTGTTAATTGTAAAAGTGGGTCTAATAAAAAAAAAGAGGATGTGTCTTTCATGTATCTCGATTTCGTATTAATATTAATATTAATTGGGAAAGTGAATCTAAAAGAACGAAGGACGTGGCTTTCATGTAGATCAATTTCGTATTAATTGAGAAAGTGAGTTTAAAACACATTGTCTTCCATGTAGCTACATTTCGTATTAACATTAATTAGGAAATTAGTGGCTAAATAATCAATTCAGGATATAAGGTTTGTCTCAAAACGTAATTCAGAATATAACGTTACAAAAAAGTTAATTAAAGATTTGTTTGATCAGTTGAAGTTAAGGGTTTTCACCCTTGTTTCTTATATGTAAGAGTGTGGAATTTCAATAAAAAATACAGAATTATAAAGTTCTTTGAAACAAGATATTTTATTAAGGACACTAGAAAATACAAGGAAATGAGATTCAGAGATCGCGGATTTGATTGAGTACAAGTGATCAAGGGAAAATCTAAGTTAAAGAACTACTCCTAAGTTACAAGACTACACTAATTTTTAGGGTTACTCCTACAAATCTAGCCAACTATGATGATATTTTGATTTCTTGTCATTGATGAATTTGCCAACCATTTTTTCATAAGAAAAACTCTTATTTATAATGTCCAAATTAGTGGTTAATTAACCACTCATCCGAATTTAATTAAACACAAGTTGATCGGCCCGCGCTGGCGCTACGGGTGTTCTTTTTTTAGAATCGTTATTTATCACCATGCATATATTAAAAGATTTTCGCTGTAAATTTAAAATGGAGACAGTGCTTTGACGTGTTTATTGTGATTGTTCTATTTCCTTTTTTAAGGTACAGATTTTTCAAAAAATAATCGACGGGGAAAAAAAACAAATTCATTAAATGCAACACTTGTGGAATTGACAATTGAGAGGGTGCAATTAACTAAATCTGGTTCAAGAAATCTTGTAATTACCAAAAGGTAAGGGGAAAGAAGGAAATAAAGAAATATGACATGCGACTTTTTGAGTCATTTGTCAATTGAGAAATGACCAAAAAGTTTAGTTATTTAATCCCTTCAAGAATCAAAAGTTAGGACATTTAAGTAATCTGCCAAGTAGGTAAAGATGAAAAAGATTAGTTCTCTAACTCATCATCAAGCCTTGATGAGGATCTTTTATTAATTCCACCACTCTATTCAAGTCCATTGAGAAATGA
Organism: Corchorus capsularis; assembly: GCA_001974805.1. Classification (NCBI taxonomy): domain Eukaryota; kingdom Viridiplantae; phylum Streptophyta; class Magnoliopsida; order Malvales; family Malvaceae; genus Corchorus; species Corchorus capsularis. The sequence goes on from AWWV01011269.1 coordinate 110,852, forward strand.
CCAAAAAGATTACTTATTTAATCCCCTCAAGAATCAAAAGTTAGGACATTTAAGTAATCTGCCAAGTAGGAAAAGTCAAAAAAAATAAGTTCTCAAACTCCAAAAGCAAGCCTTAGTAAGGATCATTTAGTAATTCCACTACTCTAATTAAAGTCAATTGAGAAATGGCCAAGCAAGCCTTGGTAGGGATCTTTTAGTAATTCAATTCCACTACTCTATTAAAGTTAATTGAGAAATGACCAGAAAATCTAGTTATTTAATCCCTTCAAGAATCAAAAGTTAAGACATTTAAGTAATCTGTCAAGTGGAAAAAGACGAAAAAATTTAGTTCTCTCGCTCCTCATTAATCCGGGGTGGGGATCTTTTAGTAATTCCACATGTTTATTCAAATAATATGTAGTGTATATATATATATATATATATAAATTGCATTTAACTTGTCCACATTTTAAGTGGAAATAACCGGTCACTAATTCACTTAATTAACCAATTTTAACCACCATTAACAATCTTAATTAATTCTTCTAGGCTTAAATACTCTTTAGGCCCAAAAAATAATTAACACAAGCCCAAGTATTTTCTTGTCTTAGTCCTCTTATGGCCAAAATCACTAGACCCGGTCCTAGCTAGTATTAATTTTGCACCCCAACAAAGATATAACGTTATCATTCAGAACAATTAAGAATAAAATCTAACGGTGGTCAGTGTTAGTGTTTTTTAACATGCACCTATAAATCACGTGAATGAAAAAACAAGAGCACTATTAGATTTTATCCTTAATTAATCTAAACCAATAACGTTATATCCTGAATTGCATTTTGTGGTAAAACCTTATATCCTGAATTGATTATTTAACCGGAAAGTGGGACTAAAAAAACCTAATGATGTGTCTTTCATGTAACTTGTAACTTGAAAAAAAAAAAAAAACTTGTAACTTGACTTCGTACTAATCGAGAAAGTGGGTCTAAATTCTAGAGAGAGAGACCAGTTGCATCAAGCAACAAAATGTTCCTGGAATCAGGAGGTTTAGGAGATTATTTAATTAAAGTTTCTTAAATAGGAGAATATTTAGGTTCTTAATAATTGTACTTTTATATAAGAGGAGCGGGGACTTGATTATATGTTTTTCAAACAGATGAAAAAGGTTGTTAATACTTGCATTTTAGAACGGCACTAAAAACTTTTCAGGCCAAAAAAAAACCCTCACCTCCGACCCAAAAAGATCCGGTGCTTTTAAGCAAAATTTAATTGACATCATATCATTCGAGATTATTCTATAATTCTAAGTTTGAATCGAACCCACTTAAAAATTTTGATTTTTATAACTTGTAATAATTAATTAACACAAGTGGATCGACCCGCACTGGCGCATCGGACGTTCAGAAATCTACTTCTTTAAATAATTTTCTATTCGAATTAAATTGTTTGATACGTAGGAAATTTCGAAAGTATTATGATTTTAAATGTGTTGCATCTTTGAAAGGCTATGCTATTAACATTGAGCATATGCCCTAAAGTTAGCAATAAATAGTAAATAGTAGTTTGTAAATGGTTAGGTGCAATAACTTCAATTTTGTTTCCTCCTCTAAAGTGTGTAGCACTTAAACAAAATCTAAGTTTAGTCTCTACTTCATATGGACATGAAAGGCCTGAAGAGAGGTTACAATTCTAGATAATTAAGGGGATATGATTTATTGTAACATTTATGTGAAAGGAAAGAATAATTACAAAAAAGGACTCAAGGGCAAGAACTGGTTAGAAACTAATCTAGGGTCTTCTTAGTAATTTGGTAAGTGAGAAAAGACAAAAAATGACAAAAAAAGTTCAAATGGAGCCTCCTCATTGATCCTCAAAAGGGGCCTTTGGTAAATTCCCTGGGTCTTTCAAATAATATTTAGTATATATATAATTTGTTTGGCTTATTGTTGTGTGTAAATGTTAAATGATGTTTTGAGTATTATTAGAGAAAATTTGTTATTTTCTATTATTACTTGGAAATAAAAATGTAAATGTAATTGATTATTTCTGTAGCTCCATCAGTTCATTGTGATTTGGGGTCTAGGCTTGTGTGATCTGGAGTTTTACCTAAAGGTACATGTAACCCAAATTAATGAAAGCTGTATGAAACTAGTTGATGCTTTTATATGCTAATTTTCATCCTTAAGAAAATATATATATATATATATACATGTACGTAGTAGAATATACATGCAAAAAGGAAAAAGTTATGGTTTCTTAGAAAATTCATATACAAAGGCTAGCTATATTGATGTGGTGTACGTTTCACTTCATCTGAAAGTTGTTGAGAGCAATCCATGAATACTAGTCTCTGTCTATTAATACTCCTCAATGATCCCACCAATTCATATCCCAGATATTGCTAGGACATTGATCCATAAATATACCATGATCTTCTGTTACACCAATATTGTTATATCCATAAGTCGAAGGCGCATCAACTCCTTGTGCCTGCAGCTCCACCAGATCATTGTTAGTTATAAATGGCTGACATGAAGCTAGTATATCTTCTGATCCAAACTGTTCCACCAACTTGCTCTTGCTGTACTCTAATTCATAAGAAAACCAATTATGATTCTGATCATCATGTTCCTGTTCCTCTGTTTGGGGTTGGGATATTCCATATAATTCTGGTGACAGTACTGTTTCGTGATCTACAACAAACGTAACACCCAAATCTGCCTCAACTTCTGCACAAACCCTTCTATCATATTCTTCATCCATCATTCTGCCAATTATATCATCATCAAAAACCAGCTCCTTATCTTTTGTTACAATCTCAGTATTTTATCCATGTTGCTCATCAGGATTCAAAGTCCAAGGCAGAGGAGTTTCTTCTTGCGTCTGCAGCTCCAGGAATGGTTGACGTGAAGAGTATAACTTATCCTGCTGCTGCACCATCTGCTGCGGTGGCTCAGTCTCTTGTTCTGCCCTGGCTCCTCCATTATCAGACAATAATAACCAATTAGGTCCACCTTGATCTTTTGCTATAAACCCAGTTTGATATCCATGCTCATTATTTAAAGTACTCAAAGACAGAGGAGTTTCCTTCGTCTGAAGCTCCAGAAATGGCTGACGTGAAGAGTACAAGTTATAATACTCCTCCTCCGGCTGCACCATTTGTGGCGGCGGCTCAGTCACGGCTCCTCCATCATCAGATGATGGTAACTTGTCCAACCAATTAGCTCCACCTTGATCTTTTGTTATAAACCCATGCTCATCATCATTCAAAGTCCAAGCCAGAGGAGTTTCCTGAAATGTCTGACGTGAAGAGTACAATTTATAATATTCCTCCTCCTCTTGCACCGTCTGCTGTGGCGGCTCACTCTCTTGTTCCGCCGTGTCTCCTTCATCCAATAACTTATCCAACCAATTGGCTCCGCCTTCATCTTCACAACCCTGCTCATCGTTCAAAGTCATCAAAGGCATCGTTTCTTGTGCCTGTATCTCCACCACCAACTGATTATTTCCATGCTCTTCTTGCGGCCTTTGAGTTCCACCCAAATCGCCAAATAAATGATCCAACCAAATCGCTTCAGATTGATCTTCCTCTCCACGACTGGTATCTTTGATTTTACAAACCACCCATTCTTGAAACCTATCCGCCGCCGCCAACTTATACTCATACATTATATAACTACTTTTGGTAACATCTTTTCTCTTCTTCTTCGTCTCATTACTACTCTTATTATTATTTATGGTGTTGTAGGCATAAAAGTTAAGCATATTTACGTACCCAATGATCTTTCCTCCATCCACGATTGCTTTATCGCCTGTCGAAGATTTCCAGAACCCATAATCTTGATTCTTCACCATGGAGACACCTTCGGGGCCGTTTTCCATTCTCATTCTTCACAGAAATTGTCTCGCGTTTGGTGAAGATGAAACGCAGGTTCGCTTTTAGGCATGGCAGCGTGTTATTGTTCATTCCATCATCAAACAGAAGCCATGGCTTTAGGGAGTTTAGGTTACAAACAGTGAAGAGATAGCCAAAACACCCTAAAAACTGTAAATCGCCATTGTTTTGGATTAGGTTAGGGAGATAATGAGACACTATCTCCCTATCAGTGGGGTTGAAAACTAAAGCTGGAGAAAACATCATGTTAACTAATGCAAAAGGAAAGTTTTCTTTCGGCGGATATAGGGTTTAATGTTAATATACTTATATGTACTGTACCTCGGTACCAAAAAAAAAACTGTACCTATCTATTATAGTTCGACTGAAAGTCTAAGTATAAGTAATTAATTTCCTATTATATTATATCTCTAATAAATTTGTTCTAATTAATTTCTAACAATTGGGTTAGCCTACAGACAATTTTTTAAAATTTGGACCTTGATTTTTTAAGAAACTTTGGACCTACTGACCTAGGTTTACTCATTGTAAATAGATCCGTTGAATCTGGACTTATTAATAAGTTTGCTGTAACTCTTACTAAAAACATACATAGATTAGTGTTTTTAATAATTTTGGTGGGATACACAAATTATATAATATAGTATATATTTCATATTTCGAACAATTAATTTTGCATTTAATATTGTATTATAGAAAAACAGAGTGCTGATGATCCTTTGTACTCGATTCGTGGGAATTTTCATGCAATTAAGGGCTAAATCACACGTATAATTATATATTCAAGTGAATTTTAGTTTATGGAGGTAGTATTTTTATAATAATAATAATATACAATAATAATAATAACAATAATAACAATTAATAACTTTTCATTTTTAAAAAAAAAAAATCATATGGCTATTTTATTTATTATAAAATGCCATGTAGTCAACATAGTCTCATTCTTCGGCCAAAAAAAAAAACATAGTCTCATTGAACACATGGAAACACCTCATGAGGTCTGTATGAAAAGTTACTAAATTGAACCAATTCGATGAGAGTACTAAATTAAGCAACTTTGAAGGTTTTGTACTAAATTGAGTGTTTCTTTAAACGTTTAGTACTAAATTAAGCAACTTTGAAGGTTTGGTACTAAATTGAGTGTTTCTTTAAACGTTTAGTACTAAATTAAGCAACTTAAATCCAGACATAGGATAACAGAAATCAAAGTTAACGGAGGTCTGTCAAAAGATAGTACTAAATTGAACCAAGCTGGTGAGGTTTAGTACTAAATTGAACTACTTTGAAGGTTTGATTCTAAATTGAGCATTTCGTTAAATGCTTAGTACTGAATTGAGCTTTTAGCCATCCTATAATATATATATAGTATTAATTAATAGGAGCAGAACCAGAAAATTTCCATTGGGGAGCCGACCGGTGTGTGTGTGTGTATATATATATATATATTATATTTTAATCATTTTTATATATAAAAGGAGCTAACTGATAGGTTTTATCAAGGGGCCAAATTAAAAATTATGGGGGCAAATTCAACTAAAAAAGGAGCCAAATGAAAAAATAAAAATAATGGGGGTCCAAAACATAAATTTACCATTTTCTTTGGTTGGAAAACCATACCTACAACCAAGCTTTCTTTAGGCGGAGAGGGGCCCCCTCCTCCGTTCCGCCCCTGTATCAATTCTTTTTTACATGCTACACTATAATATATATATAATTACTACATATATAAACTATATAAACCATATTTCAGCAGGCCAAGCATATAACAATATAATTAAAGTACATATGGATAATATATAAGGGGCCGGCCAATCGGCCATACATTATCAAGGGTTTGGCAAAATTATATGTTTAGCTAGTTTTGTTGGTCTGTTGACTGTTGTAGCAGCACTACCATCTCAACTTGTCTGAAATCCAGTCTGAAATGTTAGCTATTAGAAATCCCAGAAATACCTGAAAACAAAATTAAACCACAAATATGAATCATCCCTTGGAAGAATGATGAGCAAAGTCATGATTGTACAATGCTGCAATTTAGTTACTGCTTCCTTCAAAATTATAATATGCATAAGCTGGAAGTTGGAAATAATGGATTGACCTGAGCTGAGCCAATTATATAGATGACTGAATACTGTTGATGATGAATTACCATGTCTTCCAACATGGCAACAGGTATTGTAAGTGAAACACCTAGTGCAGCCACAAGGGGTGAGGTCCAAACAACACCTAATGCCCTGTAAGAATTGTTGAAATGCGCCGGACATTTATTGAAGGAATTAAGAACATATAGATTCTCATAATAAGTAAGATAACAGTAAGATTGTTGTATTAACGTACCAGAAGTAGTCTGATAGAAAACTTCCAACAAGACCGTTTACAATGATTATCTCTTGCACTTTAGTTGATTTAGGAAATATGAACTTTGGTTCGATGCCAATTGCTGTGAGAGGCCACACTAGAAAGAATTCAAATAACATTCAGTCATACATAAATGCAGATGTTTGTTGAGAGTATTGGTTACTTTCAACATATATAATATAGAAATTCACTGTGGCTACAAAATAGTAAAGAAGTAATGAAAACAGATCCAGAGCCTGAAGATATCTATGCACTGCTATAAGCCCCTTAAGCACTGCTACCGTGTGTTCCATAATGAGGAATTTAACAGCTTGTAAGTTGTAATTGTAAACAATGGTTCAGAAAAAAACGCACGCTCATTTACTCCAAACGCCAACCTAAGATCGATTATGCTTTCCAAAGATCAAGTAGGAAAACATATTCATTTCTTTTTAAACAAGTAAAGCATATGACATTCTGTTCATAAATGGCCAGATTACTCAATTTCTCTGTGTTTTCAGCCAATGAATATAGTATTGACCAAAATTATGGCTTAACTATCCCAAGAATGCGATACAAGAGCCTCAATGTCCCAGTTAAGATACACAAACTCTAAATGAAAGGCGCTTTACTGACCATCATCCCCTGTATCATTCAAAGACAGAAATGCATGTTTTCTCCAATTCTGATTCAAAGTGCCAAGCATCCCATTCCTCTTTGAATTCTAAAGAAATGAACACATTACTTGTTCTAGGATCAGTACAATCAATGATCAAAAAGCCACTATTGTGTTAGGACTTGAAAGGTACCAGGGAAAAAAGGACTTCTTCTATAATTGGTTTTAGGTACATTTTGCAAAGATCCCTACAACAAGGTTACATATTCCCAATGTTACATCAGATTATTCTGGCATGATTTACAACCAGAAATCGATTCCATCATTTTGCTATGCATAGTCCGATCTAGAACCAAAAGTGTCTTGTTTCAAGCTATCAGGATTCAGGTATAACACGAAAGTGTTTATGTTCTGTTTAACCAAATAAATATAAAACTGGATGACACAGCAGATAAAATAAAGAAAATTAACTAGCATTATTCTCTTACCAAGCCACCAAAGGCCAACAAGTGCAAACAATCCAATATAGCCAAACAACTTCTGCATGTCCACCCTTTCTCCTTCTCCAGAAAACTTTTTAAGCAAAACTGCAACATATGATATTAGTAATCTGCTAGAAATTATAAATTCTAATATGGTTCAAAGGAAAGAGAAATTATATAACCTGTAAACAGTCCATAACACACTGCTGAGAGCATAGCAAAAAGATCTCCTACAAGAGCATGATTCCCACTTCTGAATACATGAGAAAAGCTGTTAGTATGTACCCAAAAAAAAAAGAAAGAAAGAAAAGAAAAGCTAGCTGCTGATAGTAGCTTTTCATAAAACATGCTACACAAATATCAGGTAAAGAATATAAAACCATTTAAGAAGTTGCAGTCCACCCCAAGGGGAAAACAAAGTTATAGAAAGGTATTATATGGAATGCTGAAACTTCAATCAGAAGCTAGCTTAAGCTTCCAATAGCAACAATAATTACCAAGGATGCAGATTTGCAACAGAATACCAAGCGCGCACACACACACACACACACACACACGTAAAGTATTTGGAAGAAGTTTTTGAAGAGTACGTAATAGAGATTTTGATTTTTGGAATCCATATATCTTGAACCTTAGTCTAAGCTTAAGTCATAACCTTGACACAATAGATGAGTCCAAGTCAAATTATGGTAGTAAGTAACAATTCAATGAGTTTGAGGAAAACAATACTTGTTAGTGCCTGATTTTGATTCATCTGGATTCGATGTCTTTCCAAGAGTAGTCATACCAACACCAGCAATGCTAATGACAACTGAAAGTACTTTGACGGTATTTATAGAGTCTTGACCCAGAAGAGCACCAATTACTAAAGTGAAAAGTCCTGAAGTTGATGACAACAATGTTGTACTAGCAACAGTTGTTCTTGCGAGTGCAGCGTTCCATAGATACTGGAGACAATACATCATATTAAAAAGAATTTCAATATATTCACACAGCAAAAGGATGTGAGAATCTGGAAGAGTGAATGTATGGCATTCCTTATCAAAACTTTTGGCTTAAAAGAATCTGATGCTCAATGCTTAAAATCAAATGCTTGAATTAACAATTAATCATTCACACCTCTGTTGCAAACCAGATAGGGGTCATGCACAAGCCAAATGCAACAATTTCCTTTGGGCTAAGCTTTCTGTCTTTCTTCGAACCTTCTAACGTCTCATTGTCTCTGCAGACCAGGGGATGTCCCCCCTCCTTGGAACATAAGTTTATGACACACTCCTTAGGCAATGATGCTTGATGTTCGGTTTGATTAGTACCGTGCTTAACATCATGTTTTGCATGAGGATTAAGTTCTAGAGAGGACTTATCAGAGCCTTTTCCGCCTTTGTTAGTGCTAGAAAAGCGATGTCTCAGATACTTTAGTAACCAGTCCTTGAAGAATGCTATTGGAAGATAAAGTGCCAATAGAGAGGTTCCAAGATAACTCACAGCAAATGGATGCCTATAGTCTTCATATACACCCTGCCAAAACATACAAGAAATGTCAAACTGTCCAAGTAAAAGATGAGAATGAAATGCCATTAGAACTTAGAATAAAAGAAAATAATCTCTCACCTTGTAACACTGAACTGTAATAGAATAACATCTTTGCATATAAATTTCAATATAAAGTGAACCACTATTATTATAGGGAGAAAGATATAAGCATAGTAAAATGTAGTGATTGATGCTGGAATGGAAGACCAAAACAGTGAAAAGAAAAGAGACTAGAGGGTAAAAGGGCAAGTGGGTGAAAACCTGATGCCCAGAACGAAGATCCCAGGAGCAACCAGGAGACCTCCCAATTCCATTAGCAAGGAAAACAGATACAAAATGAAATCATCAGTTTCAATAATGGGGAAATTGAAAAATCTGACCAGAAAATGAAACTGAATCCAAAAATTATTGGGTTATCAGTTAAGCATTTATTGAAAAATTATCTTATGAGAATTTAGGACAACTATGAATGACAGAAGAACACACAAGGATAAACACGAATTAATACATAAATTCTAGAGAAGAATCATTAAACTGCAAAGTTTCCTAGCATTTTAACCAACAAAAGATAAGGGACAAGATAAAGTATCCAAATTCCCACCTACCTAGGATCAAATTTATGTCAAAAACCAAAAGCATTGTTCTAAATTTCAGCCTGGTGTTTGTAAAGAAACTGACACATTATGGGTAGATTTTAGAACCTATCAAATCTTTGAAACAAGAAACAGTGTCTTAAACCAACTTGTCTGAGAAAGATGGAAGATTGATCAACCACTCTATGCCATAAGCCCATAAGTATAACTCAAAAAAAATGCAAAGTAAAAGAAAAAAAGAAAACACCCATTGGAGAATTAAGAAAGAGAAATCTGAAATAAGAACAAACCTGAGTGACCTCTGCAGAGCTAACCCACATAATGACAACACCAATAATCAGAAGCAAACCTCCCCTATATTTCCAACCCATTTTTTCTTTCTCTTTTCCTTTCCTCCTACTCGTTTTTCTCTTTATTTATAGTACTTTTATACTGAGTACTAGTAATAAATTTATTGCCTTACATGAACGTACAAGTGTTGGCAAATGCAGGTAAGGAAACGTTATATATAGAGAGAGAAGAAGAGAAGAGCAGAGCAAAGCAAAGGGAAGGGAAGCAATGAGTGATGTTTTAGTTCATAATTAATGTCAAATTACTCTCACTATCGGCATGGGGAGCATTTGGCACCGATTCTTTCTTCAACTGGTCGTTTCAGTTGCACCAAGTTACTAACAACAACAAGGCTAATAACAAGATCGTGGCGTTATATTTATTTTTATATATAATATTAATCACATCACAGAATAATAATACAAATATGGTATAGGTTAATAGGTAGCATTGTGTAGGATAGCTAAAAAGGATGAGTATTTTTTTTCACATTGAGTCATTGATAAGCCACTTTTTCTATTTATGAAAAAGGGAGAAGAGGGGTGAGGGGACCATGGGTGGTCGAGTGAGTTTGATGTTTTAAATAAGATCTCGGGTTTATGTAAAGTGGATAATAAGAGAGTTTTCTTATCATTTGAGATCTCTTGCCGCTCAACTTCGTATTAATTGGGAAGGTGTGTCAAAAAAAAAGAAGTATGGATTTTTAATGCAGCTCAACTTGGTATTAATCGGAAAAGTGGGTCTAAAAAACAAAAGAGTTGGTCTTTAATGTAACTCGACTTTGTGTTATTTGAGAAAATGAGTCTAAAAAAATAAAAAAGCAGAGTGAGTTTTCATGTGACTTGACTTCGTATTAATTGTGAAAGTAAATTCAAGGAAAAAGAGGAGGATGTGTTTTTTATGAAGCTCGACTTCTTATTAATATTAAATTGGGAAAGTGGGTCTATAAAAAAGGATAGTGTCTTTTATATAGCTCGACTTCGTATTATTATTAGTAATAATTGGGAAAGTGGGTGAGTGTGTCTTTTAATTTTTATGTAACTCGACTTCGTATTAATTGGGAAAGTGGGTCTAAAAAAGATGATGTGTATTTCATGTAGCTCAACTTTGTATTAATATTAATTGGGAAAGTGGGTAAAAATATTATGTATGCTTTTTCAAATGAAACTAGTTGATGCTTTTATATGCTTTTTCATCATTTAAAATATTATATATATATACATGTAGTATAAACATTGGATATGTCCTTATTAGAATGATATCTTAATGGTTAAAGTTTGAGATATTTCATTCGAGATTGGAATATGAGATTGATAATGTGAGATATGTATTGCAAATGTTTATTTCCCATTGGTGGCATAATTATATGTGCTTATTAGAACGATATATTGATAGTTAAAGTTTGAGATATTTCTTCGAGATCTTAAATTTGGAATATGAGATTGAAATGTGATATGTATTGAAAATGTTTATTTTCCATTGATGACATAAAAAGATTGGGTTTTATTTTTTTGCCGGTTATAGTAGTTAAAAGTTAGGAATACACAAACCAAAATGCTTCTTATAGAAAAATAGTACATCAACTGTCAAATAAAGAAGGTTGGGCAAATTAAGATTGTGAAATGTGAAGTTTGTTTTCATAATATTAAAGCTTGCATATTCATTATAATTTCTTCAAAAGAAAATGCTTAGTTTTTTAAGCACTCAAGACTTTCTAAAAGTGAGCTTGATATATAACTGAAACTAAGAGTAGTCCTCATAAAGTTGATAATAATTGTTTGAACGTTTATTTTAGGTACTTGAAAATCATGTAAGAAAGTGAAAACAAGGCCTTCCATGCCTGTCATCAATCACCCTCTTGTCATTTTTCAAATATAATACATATACAGGACAAGAAAAAGAAGAAAAAAAGTGCAAATCTGTAGAAAAAGCCATGTTTTGAGAGGAAATTATGGAACTGATCTCATTAATTCGTGGTTGTTTGGATTCATAGGCATCAACATCATTCTTTTGCGTATAAAATTCTATTCTGCATTTCTTGCCTTCGTATTTCAGCATTAGTCTTAGGATCTTACTGTTAATGGAGAATGTGGGAATAAAACGTTAAAATTCCAAAAGGCAAAAGCCGTACATACTTTTTAATCCACAATATTGGTCAGTTGGTTTGCTATTTCAATACATTCAAAAAGGAAAAAAGTTTTGGTTTCTGACAAAATTCATAAAGGGTATTGATGTCGTGCTTCACTCCATCTGAAAGTTGTTGAGGGCAAATCCATATCTTATGTTATGTATACATCGTCAGCTTTATATTTTGGCCGTCTTCGGAGTTTTTACATATATTTTGGCTCTGCTGTTGCTATGTTCAAAGTTTTACTTTGAGAACAACAGTCTAGTTTATTCCTACTCCATAAAAGAATGTATGGCCAACTTTTGCCAATCACATGAGCATTAATCTTTTATTATTAGGACTTTGGAAAATAAATTGTCAACATGATTTTGTGTGCAAGTGAGTATCAGGATAAATATAAATAGGCAACCTTAAAATCTCATCAATCTCCTTTAAAACAGTTTCCTGGGTGATATTATCCCTTATGCTTCTCATCACTTTGCTGTAAGTGTTGAAATCATTGGGAGTTGATTTATCAGTCCTCCTCCTCATATAAACCCAAACCATCTTATTGCAGTCCCAAGAACACTCAATAATCATTCCTGAACATGAACAAGGATTTGACCCATCTCTGAATTCAACCCTATGCCCTTCCATCAGCTTCCTTTTCCCACGTTCATGAAGGAAAAGTTTCTGATCACAATTCCCAACACCCATTTCAAAAAGGAAATCAACAGAATTCATTTCAGCAGATTTCCATTTCAGAAGGCCTTCATGAGTGCAAGGAATGTAAGGATCATCTCTTCCTTGGAAAATAAGTCCATCTGCTTCATGGGAAAGTTTGGGAATAAATTCCTTCAAAATCTTTGGCACTGTTGAAAGCAACCAGAAATCTTTTCTCCTCACTCTGAAAGATTCCAGTTCATATCTGTAAGAACAATTTCTGCTTTGGCAAACATACCGATCCTTATTCCGAGGCTCAATCACTTGTTTTTCCAACATATTCCATCTTTCAAAGAATGGTTTGCCTATCAAAGTTTCTCCATTAATAGCTATGATATCATAAATAAGGTATCTTCTTTCCTTCTTTTGTGTTCCTGGTAAAGTATCAATTACCATTTCCCCATCAAGCAATGTATAGTGGTGAGCCCTATTTTTCTTGCAAATGCTAGGGAACCTTATTTGCACTCTTCTGAAATTGAATTTCCTATCAATTAAGTAACATCCATCAAGAGTGATTAACATCAAATACCTTGTTCCATCAGCTTTCCGTGTAGCATAATAGTAATGTTGCCTTAAAAGCTGTAAATTTGTCCTTGTTAAGAGAAACTGGATGTGAACCTGGAAATTTCAAGTACCCTTTGACATTAATCTTCAGCATTTCATAGCAGAATTCCCTAAACGATCTCATCTGACGGAAAGGAATTTCGCCTCCAAAAACGTCGTCGTTTGTCATCATTGCTGCTGATGCTGATTGATCTGCAACCGAAACTGAAACATCATCCAAGTTATGAATATGATTCCCATTGAGATTCAACTCAGGAGAATTAGCCTTCCATTGAGGAAGAGGTGGACAGGCGAAAATTCCAGGTTTTGTTTCATTGTAAAACGAATACAAAGCATCAATATAATCTGGCTTGTAAATTCCAGGTGGACGAGCCTGAGCAAATATTTCTATTGCTTGACTGACAGAAATCAACGGTTGAGAACGCATTAGGAGATGAACAATCATAAGCCCAGTTCGATTATGTCCATGTGTACAATGAACAAGAACATAATCCTTCGAGTCTTGGGTTTTCTGTCGAGAAAAGAACTTCAAAACCTCGTACACAAAAGTATTTACAGAGAAGTTATCAGGAACAGAATCCCGACCCTTGCATCTGATCTTAACATGATCAATGCCTCTCTGTTTCAAATCAGAAGCAGAGTAGTAACGGGAAGTGTTCGTCAAATCAATAACCAAACCAAGGTTTTTGCCAGAATTTTCCACCCATTGAACCACTTGATTAAAAGAGTAAATTTTACCAGGAGGAATGGAACCCTGGTAGGATTCTGAAAGTGGGACTTTTGAAGGAAGAATGCAGCCTAAAATTTCATGACCAAGTGAAGGGCAACCCAACCAACCAGAAGGAATCCCGTTGTTATCTGAATTTATGGGGAAATTCCCAGTTTGATAAAACTGATTATCGTTCATGGGAAGTGGCCAATTTTCTTCCGATTCTTTGTTTTTCAATTTCTTTCGGCTTTCCTCTCCAGAAGGATTTGAATCCATAGTTAAAACAAATCGACCAGGCACCAGGTAACTCTTTGAAGAGGTAGGGGAGTAAAATTGAAGGTTTCGGGTTCAAAGAAAAAACAGAAAGATCAGAAAACATACACCGCAATTTTCTGGAAAGCTGGGAAAGTTAAAATCAATCGCGTGCAAAAGAAAGTTTACAGACAGGAACAAGGAATGCGGACGAGCAGAGGAAAAAAAGGTTAAAAAGGGCGCACCTAACGTTCGAGACTTCGAGCAGGGGTTTCTTGGTATTTGCGGGCCCAGCTGTTATATTTTTCCAAAGCCTCGTATTTTCAAAGGCGGTTGGTTAAACTCGTCGTATTCTAAACTCTCGTGCCCATCTTTCTTGATGAAAAAAAAAAAAAAGCCTCTTGTGCGAAAAAAAAAAAATCCTAAACTGAGTAATCAACTAGTCATACCAGAAGGATCTAAAATTGCATATAGTACGGCGGTGTAAGTGATACATACTCCCTCTCATTCAAAATAAGTGAAACATTTCAATTTTTGCAGTCATTCAAAATAAGTGAAACAGTTACAAAATCAATGTAATTTTACTCTTTTTTCCATATATACCCCTAAATGTTAATTAAAGTGATTGAACTTTTAAGTGGTTGGAAAGTTGGGGATAGAGAGAAGATTTATTAATTAATTATTTATAAAAAATTTTAGAAGGGTAATTATGTCATTTTAAATGAGTTCTTACTAAATTTAAAACCAAGTAATCATTATCTTGATCTGTGTAATATTCCTAGTGTTTCACTTATTTTGAATGAGAGGAGTACGTAACTATTCACAAGCCTACTCAAACTCAACTCAGAAAAAAAAAATTCGATTCATTACTTGTTGAGCCAAGTTCGAGCTTGAGTTTTAATTAAGAAATGATTGATTCGATCTGGTCGAGATATATACATTATAATTTATATGTAATCGGAAAATTACCGGAAAATTACCTATATATATATCCGTCCAGCTTGAGCATCAAATTCAAACTCGAATTCAAGTTTGAATTAAAAAGATTTTTTTTGAATTTTTAATTAAATATCAAAATTATAGAACCAAGCTCGATACTCATATCAAATAGTACTCAATAATTAAAACTCAGTGGAGCTCGAATTTGAGTATCTAACGGCTTCTCTTTATGTTCGTATAAGTCCACTTGCAATCCAAATCAACCACGTGTCTAGCAAATAATCAAGCAACCTAAATTTCTTTCAAAAGTCAATCTGGCGTGAACCACAACGTCACGATAGTTCGGTTCGTTCTGGATTACCCAACGACCCAAGGCCCAAGCAAAGACAAAACAAAACATGTGGGTGCTAAAAGCTTTAGGGCGGAAATTAGAGAACAACATCGCATCGCATCGCATCGAAAGAGGAAACAAACACAAAAGGTAGCCAAAATTATGTGTCTATCTCTGTCTTATCTGATTTCTCTTCTTCCTCGGCCTCTTCTTTCTTCTCCCTTTTTATTTCAACCAAATTTTATTGTATCAAATTAGATTGAAATAACCCCGACAGCTTAATCTCGGAGCTGCCCTTTGCCAAAGCTGTTTGATTAAATGGTAGCAGTAGATTTTGTTTTCTTGGGATTTGTCGAGTAGATTGAATTTGGGTTTTGTTAGAGCTCAAGTTATTCTTCGTTTAAGGTATGGAGTTAAGCTAAGCCCCCACCTCTTTCTTCTTCTTTTGACGTTCAGTGTGAATTAGATGATTTTCTTTAATTCATATTTTAATTCTATTTTCTTCAATTTTATATCCGAATTGAATCGTATTAGCAGGAGGCATAAGCATTAAGCTGAATTGTTTATGGTAAATTTTTAAATTTTCAGGAAGGATGAAGGGAATTAGAGACTGGGTTTTCACTCAAGTACTATCGAAGTCGGTGGCCTCGTCTAGACCACTGTCTGGCAGCGGTGGTTTCTTTAGCGAGGCTCCTTCTTTACAGGAACAATCTGATGATCAAGGTATAAGCTTCTTCCCTCTCTTACATGTACTTAGTACACTCACTTTTGGCCCCCTTATTTAGTCCAACTCGAAATAACCTATTGCATACACTAAATTTCATGAATTTGGATTTGGACAAGTGGGTATTGATTGATTTGTGATTTAAGCTACTTCCCAGGGATTGCCTTAATTTCTAAAGTACATTACTAAATGATTTATATCTGTACTTGATAAAGTGATCTTATGTTGATAGATTGTTGCTTTAATGATAGCTTTGTTATTGCCATAATGATATCAAACAGTTTGCTAAAAGTAAAAACTCTTAAACTAACTACAGCAAAAGCTTATATTGAGATAAATGTAAGGTTGCAATATAGAATAAGAAAGAAAAGGAAGCTTGATTAGCATCACTGAGACTGACAAACTGAAGAAAAAGGAGTGCGGGGGACATAACCAAAAATATTCACATTAGGTTATGTGAATTCTGTAACTGATTGGGACTGTTGTCTTGTTATTCATCAGGTTCATCGCAGACAATCGGTTTGATGGCATTATCTGAGTCTCCTGATGCATCATCTGGTGGTTTTCACGATAATGACCCTCATAACTCACAGCAGCAAATCCTAGTTGAAGATTCTAATATCTCAGATGATAGTTCTGATAGAAAAAGGATAGATCCGTTGGCAAAAATTGAGGATCTCCAGATTAAATTCTTGCGTCTTCTCCAACGCTTGGGGCAATCTCGAGACAATCTTCTGGTGGCAAAAGTTTTATATAGGATGCATCTAGCAACTTTGATCCGAGCAGGGGAATCAGATTTGAAAACAGTGAATTTAAGGAACGAGAGAGCCAAAAGAATGGCAAGAGAACAGGAGGCTTCCGGGCTTCCTGAATTAGATTACCCTATCAAAATACTTGTCCTTGGAAAAACAGGTGTTGGCAAGAGTGCTACCATAAATTCCATCTTTGATCAACCAAAAGCTGAGACCAATGCATTTTGTCCTGCCACTGATTGCATTCGAGAGGTTGTGGGAACTGTTAATGGGATTAAACTAACATTTATTGATACCCCTGGTTTCCTACCTTCATCTATGGGCAACATAAGAAGAAATAGGAAGATTATGCTGTCTGTGAAGAGATTTATTAGAAGGTCCCCTCCAGATGTTGTTTTATATTTTGAGCGGCTTGACCTCATCAACATGGGTTATAGTGATTTCCCCCTTTTGAAGCTTATGACTGAAGTCTTCGGTAGTGCCATTTGGTTTAACACCATTCTTGTCATGACACATTCTTCTCCAACTCTTCCTGAAGGACCAAATGGATATCCTGTCAGTTATGAATCATATGTGAAACTTTGCACAGATTTGGTGCAGCACTATATACACCAGGCAGTATCAGACACAAGGCTTGAGAGCCCCATACTTTTAGTAGAGAATGACCCTCAGTGCAAAAGGAATTTCATGGGGCAAAATGTACTTCCAAATGGACAGGTTTGGAAATCGCAATTCTTGTTATTATGCATATGTACCAAGGTTCTTGCTGATGCCAATGCCCTCTTGAAATTTCGAGACAGCATGGAACTAGGACCAGTAAGTAATAATCGGTTGCCTTCGCTGCCTCATCTTCTCTCATCTTTTCTTCGTCATCGGTCATTACCAAATCCAGCTGTACCAGAAAACAAAATGGATGAGGTTCCGCTCTCAGATGATGAAGGAGATGATGACTATGATCAACTGCCTTCCATTAAGATCCTGACAAAGTCTCAATTTAATAAGTTGACTAAATCGCAGAAAAAAGCCTATCTTGATGAACTGGAATACAGAGAGACTCTCTATATGAAAAAACAGTTGAAGGAAGAGTACCTCAGACAAAAGGAGAGCAAGCTTTCCGAAGAGAAACCCTTATCAGGTGATGATAATGCTAATGATGATGTATCTCCAGAGGCTGTCCAATTGCCAGATATGGCTATCCCTCCAAGTTTTGACTCAGATTGCCCAGTGCACAGGTATCGATGCATCGTCACAAATGAACAATGGCTTGCAAGGCCTGTTCTCGATCCCCATGGTTGGGATCATGATGTTGGCTTTGATGGAATAAACTTGGAGACAGCTTTGGAAGTGAGAAAGAATGTTTTTGCTTCGGTTATGGGTCAGATGAACAAGGACAAGCATGATTTCAATGTTCAATCTGAATTTGCTGCAGCATACGTAGATCCTGTGGGCCCTACTTATTCTGTAGGGCTTGATCTCCAGTCTACGGGTAAAGATCTGATGTATACTGCTCACAGCAATGCAAAGCTGAGGAGCCTGAAGCACAATGTCACTGATTGTGGTGTCTCTCTGACATCATTCGGGAACAAATATTATGTTGGTGCTAAGCTTGAGGATACCATATTGATGGGGCAGAGAATGAAGTTTGTTATGAATGCTGGGCGGATGGAGGGTTCTGGACAAGTGGCATATGGGGGGAGTTTTGAAGCTACTTTTAGAGGGAGTGACTACCCTGTGAGAAATGATAGCGTCAGCCTTTCTATGACGGCTCTCTCCTTTAATAAAGAGACAGTAATTGGTGGTGGTTTTCAGTCTGAATTCAGGCCAATGCGAGGCATGAGGCTGGCTATTAATGGCAATATAAATAGCCAGAAAATGGGGCAAGTCTCTGTGAAGATGAGTAGTTCTGAGCATGTGGAGTTTGCATTGGTTGCTCTGTTTTCAATTTGTAAGGCCCTTTTGCGTCGAATGGCAACTGAAAATAGAGACATCGAAGCATTGGAGGGTGGTTAGATTTTCCGTGTTAAGAGAGAAAGCTGGTGAATGCATATCTGGAATAATGTTTTCATTCAAGCCGATGATATATCTGCAGGATTTTTTGAGGTCATTCTGGATATTGTCTGTGTGTTAGATGCAATAATTCAGATATTTCGAAGAAAAGATGCTGTGTTGAGTATTGGCATTGGTTTCTGCTAATAATGCAACTATTCTTTGGAGTTGATGGCATTTGAGTGCCTAGTTGAGAGCCGCCCGAGTTGGCAGGGGAGGTGAGTATCAATCAAGGCAATAATTGTACAGGAATTCAGGGGAAGAAGTTTTTTTGGGGATACATGGAATAAAAGCTAAAATAGGTGTAATAGAATGACCAAAGTTTTGTTTTTTTCCATTTTGGTCGAAAGAGTTAGTCTGATAATTGAGCAACATTTGTTGTGTTAAATGGCAGTATATAAATTCTATTACTGATCTATTTGTCTAGGGAACCTTTTCATGTTTGATTTACTTGTTAAATTATGGTCTGCCTGCCCCATTGCTATCAGCTATTACTATTTGTATTTGTTGGTAGAGGAAAATAGTTTATATATGTAGCAGTAATAAAAAAGAATATAGTTGAAAGAAAGACAAAAAGGAGAGTAAAAATCATTAGTCACATGTAAGCCATACATACATATGGTGAAGATAGCAGCAGCATCCCTTCTCTCAAAGTCAAAACCCCATTTGTCAAAGCTAATGTGGTGAGTCCTCTCCCTCTCTTGATTACAATTTTTTTTTTCCCATTTGTCAGAAAATTAAACCCATATGATAGCAAAAAAAATACTAATGCTAATGACTTTGCAAACTTCCTTGTTAGACCCATTCTTAATAACATTGTCAATTTAGCATCATATTGTTTCTTGTCGTTTATGCACTTGGTAAATGAGAGAACTTGATTGTGCTTCGGACCCAATGCTAACCAGAAGCCGATATCTTGAAATTTTTTTTTAGGTGAAAAAGATGTTGATTTAAAGATAAGTATATGTATCTCAATCTCATCTAACATTTCTAGAAATTACAAGAAGCTCTTCCTTTCCTTGTTTTTGCTATTTTTGGCTTACCTAGTTTGGTGCCGAAGAACAAGAAGAACCAAGGATAAACCCTGCCGTCTTGCGGCTCAGTGGACATCTTTCCAAGAAATTTGATGATATCATGATAGACACAACAAATTTCATCAATTTGGTAAAAGTAAGAACATCGATATATATACTAATCTTGTTTTAGAGATTACTGTTTGAAACTTGACAACTTTCCAGGACATTTGAGGATTTCTTAATCCTAACCAAACCAAAACCCCAACTTGGAATCGATGGAGACTTTCCCAAGAAGATTTTAGATTTATTTATCTCCTTATCTTATTGTATTGAATTTCCTCAACAACCAGGTCCAGAACCACCTTGTTCACAAAAATCTCAATTTTATTTTTCTTTTTTGAGATAATCTCAATTTTATTTAATTACTACGGAATTAGTAGTAGTGATTATGACGTTGAAGTTAGTCAATGAGAAAGAGCGTTAGCTAAAACTATGAAAATGACTTGTAATAAGTAATAAATGTGGTTGGAATATGCAAGGAACTCACACTCAAACAAAAATTACAATGATAGACAACTTACGTAATTGCTGAGCACATCAGATCCATCTCCAAAGTCCAAATTAATACTATCACTATATATATATATATATATATTCATAATAAGATTATTAATAGTTTATTAGTACTAGTAATTTACTAGTAGCAACTTGTTATAACGTAAGGGCCACTAAAAAGCATATGCCAATTGCCAAGTAATGATTCTTAGACCCCCATTTGGAGGCAAACCACCAAACACAATTTTTCATCAGACAAGTAAAAGAATAGCAAAGTTAACAGCCTATTCTTTGATTGAAATGTTGCATAAAGCAAAGATTGCTTTACCTCACTCAATTGAAGCATATACATGTATTAATGGGCAAAATTATGACAACTTTAATAATTAGGCAGCAAATCTCACCCACATTACCCATTCAATATCAAAAGATTGCAGTTTCAACTTTAGATATATCTCAATAAACCTTGAGAGACCAAATCCCAGTTTTGACACTCAAATTTTAATGCCCAAAATCCTAAACTAAACCAAACCAAATAGTAATTGTTTGAAATGAAGAAGACAACATGACAGAGAAATGAGAATGAAGAAATTAAGAAATCAATTTGTATAAACAATTCATTTACACCACTACATACATTATAGCACTCATTGCCTATATAACAAACCAAAGAATTTATACATCAAATCACAAAACAATTAATTTACCTTTTGTTTTTCCTTTAATCTCTGGATTTTGAGTTTACAAAAACATGATGATCAAGGTGAAGATCCCCACAAAACCTCAGCAATAATAGTAGCAGCCTCTGCATCCCCAATAGATGCTTCCCTAATTCTTTGCAAAATATCTCTCTTAAAAGCCCTTTTCTCTCTTTGCCTCAATCCTTCCCCAACTTCCAATTGCACAGCAAATCTGGCTACACAGCTTGCAAATGGATGATTTTCCAGGAAAATCTTTTCCCTCTCATCTCTACTCTTGTCATGAATTTCTTTACTCTCATCATCAAAATTTCCCATTTCAATCAAATCCCCTCCAAGTTCTGACCTCTGCAATTCCACAAGTTTCTCAATCAACCCTCCTTTTAACATTGCTTCCACAGCTTCCTTGCGTCCAAAGTAACCAATTACAAGAATGCAATCAAAGGCCAAAACTTTCATGTCCAAATCCTTGGATTCTAACAAATTTAAGATTTTTGGGATTTGCCCATTACTCTCAATTTCATCCACAAATGGTGATTTTGTGAATTTGATTAACTCACATAAAACTTTCAGACAATGGGTTGATCTCATGTCCAAAAGTGCTTGGATTGTACCTTCCATGTTTACTTGACCGACAAAGACATCCTTGTTGAACCGAATCAAAGCGGCGACACAAAACGCTGCGTTTTCCCTGATCCATTTCGAGCAACTCGGCTCGCAGAGGACCGACTGTAAAACCGGGAAAGCTTTCGATTTTAGGACTAAATTCTGTAACTCGCGATCAAACCCCTGTGAAACTCGGTCTTCGAATTGAGTCAACAAACGAACCAACTCGTCCTCGTTCTTCCACGGCTCTTTCAAACCCTTTATCAAGCTCTCGATGCTCTCGCGGTCGATCCAGGCCTGAATCTCGGACTCAATCGAGCCGGCGACTCGGGAGATGGAGTGAGTCGAGACTCGGCGAGTCAAGAAGCTCCTGAGTCCGTGACCACGGGTGTGTTCGAGGGTTTCAACGAGGGTTTTAAGGTCAGCGAGGTCTTGGGACAGAGTAGAGAGGTGTGGGTCTTTGGAGAGGATTGAATCGGACTCGGTTTCGAGCTCGAGAAGAGCTTTAATGGCGGATGAGTTGGAGTCAGCCGACTTATGATTAGGATGTGCCTGTAACTCGTGGGAAGCTTGTTTAAGAGCTTCAAGAACCTTCAAAACTCTCGGCTTATCTTCCTTGAATGAAAGGTCTTCCATGGCTATGCAAAAATGGACGCTTTTCAAAGTCCTATTTATATAAGAGTTTTGTTTATGGTTGTTGGGTTTGTTGGAACTTGGAAGTAGCAGAAGGGAAGAAGAGCTCTGAAAAACGAGCTCAGCAACCAGTTATTAATGTTTTTCTTTATTTTTTATATCTGAAAAAAAAAATAAAAGTATATATACCAAATCCAAACAGACCGCCCCTGAATTAGACCCTTTTTTATATATGGAAACGTGGATTAAATTAAATCTTGATTTCAAAATTAATCTCTCTCTCTCTCTTCTTTTTTTTTATATATGTATGTAGTACAAAATTGAATCAAATTAAATCCATATATATAAATGGAATATATACTATTTAATTATATATAGTATTTTCCTTTATTAAATTAGTAATATACAACTGAAATTAAAGTATTTTTTTGCCAGATTGAAAATAACGTGTTCCTTTACCTACTTAATTAGTACTAAAACTTGTGTATATATAGAGATCCTTACTCAAAAAAAGAAAAAAATTGTGTTCAACTTTGGGTTACTGAGGTCAAAATGCAACAATTATAATATCGAAATTCACTTAGAAGGATACTACTAGTAATTCAGAATTAATTTAATTGATTATGATTATATTTGGTTACCTTTTATTTTTCTAGAAATCATTTGGTGAGGAAATTAGTTTTGAATTATTATTATGACATAAAATGTGGAGAGTTGATTTTCTAAAGGAGATTATAATAGGCTAGAATTAGATTATGATGACATTATATATGTGGTTGGGGAACTGCCCACAAACATTAAATTTGATTAGAGATGAAATGAAATGGATCGACCAAGTGTTTGGTGATTAATTGGTAAGCAATTTAAAGTAGCAAAATGTGAATATGAATTGAATACGTGTGGAAAATGTGGACTATCATCGATACATGTGGTTTTCATGCATGGAATTATATATGTTATTAATGTTTTGATAATAACCTATCATTTTTTTTTTGGATACCGCTATCATTTATTCTTTTTATAAAATATTATTCTTTCAGTACCAAAAAAAAATTCTATTCTTTTTTTGGGTACTTCATCATATACTTTTTTTTTTTCATTTTCTTATACGAAAAAGAAAACTAGAACTAAATATTTTTATTTTGTTTTCACATTAAAGAAGGAAGAGTTTTGATCTCTTCTTTTAATAGAGTTTTCATTTTTAGTGTATAAAAAATAAAATAAATGAGTTTCTGGTCAAAATCTATATACGGATTAACGTTTATTAGTTATTACTTGTCAGGAAAGTAATTATAGTAAGTCAAAATCTGTAGAATGTATAGAAATTTGACCTTAATGTTTTTCTTGGGCAACAAATTAATGTGATTAAACATATTAGGGATCTTGTGCCAAAAAAAAAACATATTAGGGATCTTTTTTTGGCCAAAAAAATATTGGGGAATTGAATATCAGAAAATATAATACCTGTGCAGATAGAAGACATAGCAATGCTATATGCCGCACCAAATCCTTTCACGTCAATTGTGATTTAAATTTCACCAAAAAAAAAATCGTGATTTAAATTTACGAAATTTTTACCGTATAAATCATGTATATACTATATATACTTTACCTAAAAAATCATATATATATACTTATAATTATGACTAAATTTGTGATTTAATTGTAAGATAATTCTTTGAATTGATTTATATTTTTATGAACTGAGGCCTGAGGGCATGATTATTAATGTGATAAAACACCACATGCTAGTTTGACCTGATTTAATTTCTTTTGCTATTTTGGTTTGGCTTTGTTTTAATATTTTTAGCTTGTTTGATGAAGATCAAGTTGAAGGAACCTTAATTACTATAATAAACTAGGAAAACGTGAACGTGTTTACATCACTAAGTATATATCCAAATAATTTCTCATTATTCATGCAAAACAGTTGACTACTTAACATGCAAGTTGGAGTGACAAGCTTCGTATTTTTATAATTTGTTTCTATGATGCTAAATTAGCATATCCGACTCCAAAGCATCTTTGATCTCAACAAACCAAAAAAAAAAAATTATTTTATTTGGCATGGGACCAAATTCCATATAAATAATTTGTTCTGTATATGTGGGGTTTGAATGGAGCACGAGTTTATTATAGTTTTGTCCAATTCCACAAAATAAATTTGTGGCTGCTGCTGGGTTTTGGCTCTTCACTTTTTTCTTTTAGTTTTTGTTTCTTTGCAAAAAGCTCTTGAGACGAAGTTACTATGTTGTTGTTGCGAAACATGCAGGAAAATGAGTGTTGCTTGACCCTTGTTCATTATATCACTTACTTCAAAACTTGTCATGCAATAATATTTGACTTTTTTTAACCTAAAACGAAGGTATCTATATTCGTTCTAATGATTTACAACTAATTAGATTCAAAACGATCTGGTCTTTACGAAGATAAAACTTTTTTAATAATTAAAATCGAACTAATCATTCTCTCCACAAAATCGAACTAATCATGCTCGATATATTTTGAGAGGAAAACTCACTTAATAAATATGGTTTTTACATTCATAAAAGTTGAATCCGAAATCTAAGCTAGAGGGAACAAGTATTCAACCATTTTTTTTTAGATAAAGTCGAGGCTTTTATTGATCAAATGATATCAGGATTACATATATTTTTGCTAAGAAAGAACAATAAACTAAAGAAGCACTAAGAACGCAAAACATCTATGCCCTCTCGATCCTCTGCAAGTAAAGACAAGAGAGGAGTCGGGGGTTCATCATAGTAGCTAACTCCATCAGGCGCTGAATGAGCCAAATCCGCAAGTCCATCTGCACAACGATTATCTTCTCTGAAAATGTGTCTGACATCAACAACCCAATTCCCTTTAAGCAACTTCAAACAATCATCAATAAGAGTATGACAAGGGTGCGAGTCAATCACCCCACTTCGCAAAAACTGAACAACTACATTCGCATCCAGCTCCACAAACAACTTCGTAATATTACGAGTGTTTGCCAAAATAAGACCCTGCCGAATCCCCTGGATGATAGATTTCCCACCCAAAATCTTTGCTCACCCACATCACAAACTGATAGCTAAACTGATTTAGCTATGTTATGAGCTAATCCATCTTTAAATCAAGTAATTGCAGTGTTAATAATGACTTTAGGAGAAAAAAATAATATTTTTGACTTTAATTAATTATGGTAAGTTGCATTGCTGAATTAAAATGGTTCAATTTGATTTTCCAACACAATAACTTTTTTTAGTGGGTACAAATTAAATCTCATTAGTAAATCTCAATATGCCCCGAACATCTAAATGAAAAATCAATTCAAACCAAGAAACTACCATAAATAAATCATATATACCTATCAAATACACAAATAAACAAATTACAAATTAAACTCACATTCCGTGAGACTTGAACCCAGGACCTCACGGTTCAAACACGGTGTACCTACCAGTTGAGCTAGCAACTCGGGTGCTCCAACACAATAACTGTACAGGCCCAATTTATTTATTGAATCCATTCTCATATCAAATGATAATAATATTCAGCTTCCCTGCCCAAGGTACCGACATCATTTTGGTGGACCAAACTTATTAAAGGCTCACGTCTTCGAGATACCAGAAGGGATAGCCCAATTTATTTCAAGCTAAATCAG
Source organism: Corchorus capsularis (assembly GCA_001974805.1). Lineage (NCBI taxonomy): Eukaryota > Viridiplantae > Streptophyta > Magnoliopsida > Malvales > Malvaceae > Corchorus > Corchorus capsularis. Next base: position 136,924 of record AWWV01011269.1, read on the forward strand.
AGCCCACTTATATTTATTATGGCGATAGCATAATTATTGTTTTTTTTTTTTCTCTTGATACCGATTGATCATAGATTACTAGATGATGATGACTAGAAGTTTTTGTTTTCCTTTCAATCTTTACCAGACTCTTTTTGGTCATTTTAAGAAAAATTAAAACCTTTTCTTTGGAATAAAAGATACTAATAATATATTGTTACATCATTCACCATTCATGAGTTTTAGCATCAAAGATTTTGGATGTGGGGGGAGTTTATAACTAATTCTAGCTATATATTTATATCTTACTATTAAAATTATCCCTAAATTGCTATATGTTTAGTATTTGATTTTTCTCCTATTGACATTTGTCCAATGTTTGATTGGTTGGAAGGAAACCAATATATATTATCATATTTTTGAAAATCCAAATAATATTTTTATAAATAATATTTAAAATATTGAATTATAATAAAAATAAAACTCAATTTCCCTTTTACAGTAGATAATTATTTAAATAGACATTAGAATTCTAACAATATTTCCTTTTTCAATTTAACTTAATTGCTATTACATAAAATAAAATTTTACTTAAAATTGAAATCAATCAATTCCAATTCTAAACCGAAAAAACCCGACGCGAATGCGCGGGAATAATATCTAATATATATATATATATATATATATATATATATTGTTATGGAAATTATAGAAATTGGATTTCACATGGGCCAATTGAATGTGGTGAAAATGGACTTTACAGTTTACACACCACAATGAGCACCATGAAAAGACTAGCTAACAAGAGCCAGCAAAGACCATAAAAGTGCTAGTTAGCAAGAGCCAACAAGGAATATGTTAAGTTCAATATATAAAGGAACAATTAGATATAATGTAACAAATATATTGCTTAGCCAATTGCTCACTTATATAAGGGCAACTAGCCCTTGATAAGTGCATGTTATATGGCCTTGATTTCCTATAAATAGAAGGTTATATGGCATGTTTTAATCTATCCCCCATAACCGAATTTCCAACGCCAAAATCAAGAGCAATCAAAAGCTCTTTCTTACAATCTCTTCCCTTTAGGTTAATTCAAAGCTCTTATAATATTTCCCTCAAATAGTGAAATATCATTTAGTAGTATCCGAGGACGTAGGTACATTATTGGCCAAACGTCGTTAAATTCGGTGTTCTCTTTTTTCTTAAGTTCTTATTATTTTGGTGGAGACATTTTAACCTCCATCATTCCAAACAAATATCATGTTAACCATTTTAACTGCAACCCATTTCTGATTGTCATAACATCAAACTTAAATCATGACAAGAATTGAACACAAGTAATGTACAACCTCGTTCTCGTTCTCAAGGCACGCCTTTGCCATTGAGCCACGCCTAAATTGCTAAATGTGTGATATGTTAACCTATTCTTCACTCAGATAAATACATCTCCATCTTAAAAACAAGTTCCCAAGGCTTTCTTCTTCTTTTATTGATTTTAAAGATAAGGATAGGATAAGAAATAAGGGATTACTAAATCGTTCCAAGGCTTTTCTTCGTCTTTTATGGCTTTTTAACTCCTTTTATCTAAGAGAAGTAATAAGGTAGGAGTATATATTATGTTACTAAATCAATAATCAATCACTAATTAATTCCTCTTACATGAGAAAAGGAATAAAAAGGATCATGTTACTAAATCAATAATAATCGGGATCTAGTTTACAGATTCTAATTATAAAGTTTAGGTGTGATTCGAAATCAACACCTCAATCAATCAATCACTAGTTTAATTCTCTATATATTCAAATATCCAATAAAAATTCAACATAAACTAAGAAATTATATTATTATTACAAACTATCTTAAAACTACTTATCTACCAAACAAACAAATAACTATGTTTATTTAAACATATTTACCAGTTAAATTAACAACATGAATGCCAATTCAAAATCATATAAGAAATAGGCACGAGTAAAATGCTATACCCTCTAGTCAGATCTGTCCAATTGACGATGATCTTTCATCAAAACCCAACGTACGACCTCGGCCCATAATATATATCCTCACTAATGTACGCCGGCCCTCTCCTTTCTAGCCTTAGCAACGGCCAACGAGCCAACAACCTTCCAATCATTTCCGTTCTAAACTTTACTCCTTAAACTGGTGCCAAAAAAAAAAAAATTTACTCCTTAAACAAACTTTCTCTTTAGAAGGTGCATTTTTAATTTCTACAAAATATAAAGCTACAAATCGCTTTCTTTGTGCCAAAAAAAAATATATAAAGTTACAAAATTTAAGTAGTCTTATATATAAATTTTGGTAACATGTATGTTTCTTTTTAAATTGTGCAGGAAATCTGTTAATATTAATGAATGATTTCTAAAATTTCTAAAAGTGTAAAGTTACTAAATTTAGATAGGTCACGAAGAAATTTAATAACATAACATATTAGTTATACTTCTCTGTTAAATTGTGCAGGAAATTTGATAATTTCAATATTGATGCAATGTTACTATGATTTCTTATAATGCTTGGTTACAAAAAAATTTGTGGAGCCCGAAGAACTTTTGGTAACGTGTATACCTTTTTTGTTAAATTGTTCATGAGATTTGGTAACTTTTAATTTTGATTAAAGACTACTAAAATTTCCAAACAAGGTTATTAAAAATTTAAGTAACTTGCATTAATTACAACCTTTTTAAAAAAGTTGAGCATTAAATCAAATTTAGCATTGGGTTTATCAAGATTTATCCAATAAATCACACCTTGTCAAACTTGTTAATCGAATTGTTATAGCCTATAGGTTTTTTTTTTTAAATGAAACAGTAGCAGACTTGATAGTAAATCACTAAAGACGTAGTAGTAGTGTAGTACTATAAAAAGTGAAGCCAAAAATCATATATACTCCCTCCCTAAATAATAATGGCATAAATACCACTTTGCACCCTTAAGTTTGTATGGACTCTTACTTTGCCCCCAACTTTGTTATTTTGACAAAAACGCACCCTAAAGTTTTATTTTTGTGCCACTTTACACCCTCTGTTCGGTAGGACAAAACAAATCGATCGCGGCGTCCGACGTGGCATGCCACATGGACAAAAAATGACACGTGGCATGTATCCTTTTGTGCATGTGGCATGCCACGTGCCATTTTTGAAACATGTGGCATGCCACATGTCACTTTTTGGTACACGTGGCGTGACATGTGTCACTTTTTGGTATATGTGGCACGACTTTTTGGTACATGTAGAGTGCCACATGTCACTTTTTGGTACACGTGGCGTGCCACGTCGGACACCGTGATAGAATCGTTTGTCCTACCATGACGGAGGGTACAAAGTGGCACAAAAATAAACTTTACGGTGCGTTTTGGTCAAAATAAAAAAGTTGGGGATAAAATGACAGTCCGTACAAACTTAAGGGTGCAAAGTTACATTTATGCCAGATAATAATTAATGACAATGAAACAATCAATTTTAGTCCGTAGGGCACGTGCCTAATATAAGACCAACCGCCTAATTTACCAATAACGTATCGCCACGTGTACACTCTTAGCCAATCAGAAAAATATTATTCCATAAGATCACGCGAACTATATAAAACTCTATATAAGCAACACGACAAACTGTTGTCGCTAACGTACGCCACCTCGGCCCATAATATCCCCGCTAACGTACGCCTCCCCGGGCCCCTCTTCTTCTTGGCTTTAGCCACAGCCAACAACAGCCATAGATGTCAACCACCCTCCAATCATTCCCGTTCTAAACTTTCCTCTATAAAAAGTACTACTTCCTTTAATGAGAAAATGCCGAGTCTTGAACTCGTTCTGGATTCGAATAATCTTTATTTCTTGTTTCTTTTTATTGTTTAATCGGTGATCTTTTCTGGAGTTGTTGAACTTGAAGCTTAAATAAAGTAATGACGGTCTCTTTTCAGCTTAAATATATTATATGATCAGAATCTTGGTTTTATTTTTACATTCCTGTTTTATTGCATTGATGTAATTTTCATTAAATTATGATATGTAGATAGTTTCCAGCTCCTTATCTTGTCATAAATGATATTGGGACTTGGAAGTAATTGTTTTCAGTAATTTTCTGTAATGTTGGGATGGTTTGATTTTGATTGTGTTTTTGAATTGAAGAGATATGGTGTTTCTTCAAAAAGGGTATATGAAAATTTTGCTGAAAATGTTGGGGTTAAATGTGAGATGAATGTTGAATGTTGATATTAATCTAATCAAGGTACTTGTCATGGTGTTTGACTTTTGATAACAACTAGTAGTTTGTAACCAAGAGAAAAAGGTTTTGAGGATGAGGATTGAGGACTGTGCAATAGCAAATTCTTTTGTTTCTGGCTTCATTTATGCCATCCAATAATGAATGCTTAGCTTAGGGGTTTGAACTTTAAATATCAGTTATCTGTTACTGATTAAATAAGGGAGTTGTAAAGTGACTGAGGCCCCTTCTGATGGGTTGGACTCTTTAACTGCTTTGCAGAGTAGTTTTGATGTTTCTGGTTTTAGAGAATGAAATGGGATTGAATTTTTTTGGCATCTATGTTTTCAAGTTGGACTCATGATTTATCTGGATTTTCTGCAATCCAGCCAGCATGTTTTGGACAGAATGACAGATGATAATATTTCCATTAAGTTAATGCTCTATGCATCTCTAATCCTTATTAACTGGAATGCGGCGAAATCTTTGTATTATGATCATTTGCTACTTGTAGGTGTTTCTTCTTATTGATGCATTGGTGTTTAATTCTGGATGCAGTAACCTGCATGGTTGTTTTTTGATTGACCAAGCATCATGCCAGGGGTCACTAAGAATCAGTCTTTGCTGTTTCTACTGTTATTCACATCCTTTGTTTTCTTAAACTTTGTGAACAATGTGAATGGTGGTATCACTAGTAAGTATGTTCGGAAGGAGTGGCCATCAGTTGACATCCCTCTTGATAATGAAGTATTTAAAACCCCTGATGGGCACAATGCACCACAACAAGTAAGATTTTTTGTTTTTTGTTTTCACATAGTTTCTGCTGGACAGTTTATTATGGTGTTAAGCATTCCTACTTGTTTGACCAATTATCAGTGGCTGAAGTTGTTTGGAATTATGTTATGAAAAAATGAACATTAAAGAAAAAAAAGGACTGAATATTGTTTTCTATTTATTAATCTATTTTCCCTGTTCATACGCTGCACTTTGTACGGCAGGTTATTTGCTGTTGCTGATTATAATCTTTCTAGATTACCCCTTGTTAGGGGGAAAAAACTGTATCTTTAAACATAATCTCTCAGATTATGTTCTGACAGTGCTAAATAAGTTTATCCCTGGGAAGCGTGCTTTCAAATTAGACAGGGATCTTACCATCCATCTATTGTCATGCTGCTAACTGCTTTCCCATTAATGACAAACATCTTCTTGCAACTCTAGGTCCATATAACACAAGGGGACTATGATGGAAAAGCTGTGATTATTTCATGGGTCACACCTGATGAACCAGCGCCCAGCAAAGTACACTATGGCACATCAGCTGGACATTATAAATTTACTGCAGAGGGGAAGATGACCAACTACAGCTTTTATGAATACAAGTCTGGCTACATTCATCATGTTCTCGTTGATGGCCTTGAGGTAATAGTTGTTGTTGGGAAGTGATACTTTCACAAATGGCTTAACTTCTTCAATGTGGAAAGAAAGTCTTAGGCACCAATTATCATTCGAAGCTTATTCTACAGCTAGTTTGATCCTAGCATGTGTGGCTTTTTAATACAGAGGATATCATTATTACTCCTATTAATCTAAACTTACGAAATTGGGCTTGGAGCAATTAGTTGGATTTGAACTTATAATTGGCGTTGTCAGCTGAACTATGAGTCTATGACAGGATGAAATTAATTCCTTAATCATTTGTCTATTCTTTCAGTATGACACCAAGTACTATTACAAGATTGGCAGTGGTGATGTTGCACGAGAATTTTGGTTTCAAACACCTCCAAGTGTTGGTCCAGATGTTCCTTACACATTTGGAATCATTGGTGAGTCACTCAATTGTTTAACTGTAATTTAAAGCAATATTTGGATGTCTTCACTACAATGAATCAAGTGATTGGTGCCCAAAAAAAAAGAGTGAATCAATTGATTTGGGTGTTAGACAAGTTTCTGGTTTTAAATCAATAGAACACACAAATCAAGTATGCTTCCACATTATTCACCCCAAGCTTACGGAAAATTTATTCCTCAATCATGACCTGAAAAAATATTAGGAAAAATGTCCCATCAGCACTTTTGGAAGAAATACTGCTTTTAGTGTATTAGAATCGATTAATTGAAAAAAAAGAACTCTTATCATAGCTTGTAGACCTGCTGGTTCTTGGCTATCAAATCATTGTTGATATAATAGTGATGACTGATGACAGGGAAAGTATTGGTTATTTATTGAAAACAAGACAAATTATATCTTTTATGCTGGAAAATGAGCAGAAAAGTACATTGCGAGACATGAGAAATTGAAGCCAACTTCATGAAGCCTAAAACCCCAACTATTTGGATTGGCTACTCAAATGATTGGTCACCATTTAATCAAGTGCAACTCTTTAATCAGCCATAATTATCCTTAGCGTGTTGAGTTCTGCATGGTCTCTATCTCTCATCCTTGATTCAACTCAATGCTCATTAACAGATTAGGTTCATTTCATACTTTTTTGATGTCATGTCCTTTGATGAACTTATATTGATGTATATCTAGTTTACCTTTTGCTTTCTTAATTTTATGGTGATTTAATTGTTTTTGATATGTTGCAGGTGATTTGGGTCAAACATATAATTCACTGTCCACCCTAGAGCATTACATGCAGAGTGGAGCACAGGCTGTCTTGTTTTTGGGAGATCTTTCTTATGCTGATAGATATAAGTATAATGATGTTGGTATACGGTGGGATTCATGGGGTCGCTTTGTGGAGAGAAGTACTGCATATCAGCCTTGGATGTGGAACGTCGGCAATCATGAAGTCGAATACATGCCTTACATGGTAAAGCATTTAACAAGCAGTACTATTAGGTTTCTAATAACATAAATTTGCTAAAAAGTACATAAAATTTGTCTACTTCTCTGCAGCATTTTCGTGTAGCTTCCATGTAGGCTGTATTCTTTATAGTCAGTTGATCTCAACTAATATTCCTACAACATTCCTGAAGAAAATCCTACACTTTCATTTTTTAAGATCAAGATTTGGGGTTTATCATTGTTCAACGTCATCTTAGATTATTAATCTATGAAAAGTCTGACTGCTAAGATTGTATGTGTTACCTATCTAGAAGAAGATATTTATAGTCTTCTCTTTCTTGTTTTATTACACTTGTGATGCATTGCAGTTGATATAAAGATTATGGCGGAGCTGACACTATTCGTAATATGTTTTTTATGTTTAATAAAGATATGACACTATTTATCAATCTCTCACACTTTGCAGTAGCACATTTTCAATCTGTCTTGTTTAGTGCTTAACTTCCAAAATTCTGAATATAATGTGCAGAATGAAGTTGTTCCTTTTAAAAACTATCTTTACCGCTACTCTACACCTTACTTGGCTAGTCAGAGCAGTAGTCCTTTGTGGTATGCTGTTAGACGTGCATCTGCTCATATAATTGTCCTATCCAGCTACTCTCCATATGGTAACTTTCCTCCTCTTCAACTGTTTATATTCATAATAATTAGCTATGGAGCATTCTAACCTTTCTGGTTATCTTCTCAAATTTAATTGTCATGGCCTTCTATTCCCGTGCTTGCTTATTATTTTCTCTTCCAAGAGGCTGAGATTGCTTTTTGTCAATCTTTTCATATCTTACTTTATTCATCCTTTTTGTTATAGTGAAATACACACCTCAGTATATATGGCTCAAAGAAGAATTGGCGAGGGTTGACAGAGAGAAAACCCCTTGGCTCATTGTCCTTATGCATGTTCCAATCTACAACAGTAATGAAGCACATTTCATGGAGGGTGAAAGTATGAGAGCAGTCTTTGAAGAATGGTTTGTCCAATACAAAGTTGACGTAATCTTTGCTGGTCATGTCCATGCTTATGAAAGATCTGTATGGTTCTTTCCTTATAATCTTACTATGCTTTTCTTCTTTCTTCTTATTAGCCTTACCTTTAATTTGCATTACCCAACTCATTCAAGGAAATTGTTTTTTAAATGATTAATTGGATGTTTGCAGAATGTTTTTTTTTCTGTCGAAGTAGTAAAAGTATGTTCTTTTGGAATATTTCCTTGTCATAGAACAATAGGATTCAGCCAAGCTATTGCATGAAATGATGAAATGTTTCAGAATTTCTTTCCAGTGGTAAACCTGATGAAAGACCCCTTGTTTCAGATATTTCATCTATTTCTATAATGATATGAAATTAAGAAGTATGAAAACCATGAAAATTTTGATTTTATTCATGTGAGTTTCTTTCATTTGGAGACGTGGAGATAATAAGCACAAGTTGCAGTACTTCTCTTTCAAAAAGTAAAGAAAAGGCTATTATTTCATCAAACTCTAAGGCATGAGAGCATCCATTATGGTTCTCGTAATTGAAACATTAATTAATTTCAAGCAATATATAAATTATAATCCTTATAACCATACTTATGATACTGAATTACGAGTTTCAGACATTCTATTTTTTTGCATCATATTTATCTATTTTTTCAGGATTTATTTTCTTAAAGGAATGCTAATACTTTTTTCCTTCTTAACTGTCAGTATCGAATCTCAAATATAAGATACAATGTATCAAATGGTGAATGTTACCCTGTACCAGACAAATCAGCTCCTCTATACATCACTGTTGGAGATGGTGGAAATCAAGAAGGTCTAGCAGGAAGGTTAGATTGCAGATTTACATTTTCTTCCAGCAAAAAGCAACAAAAATGACAACAGCAATGATGTAATCAAATGTGTTAGTGATCAATCTGTGAGAAATCACATTTCTCATCAGTTTTAGTATATGTCCTTTGGTTTTGTAGTTTTAGAGATCCCCAACCACCATATTCTGCATTCCGAGAAGCCGCTTATGGCCATGCAACGCTGGAGATCAAAAATAGGACACATGCATTCTACCACTGGAATCGCAATGATGATGGCAACAAAGTGGCTGCTGATTCATTTGTATTACACAATCAGTACTGGTGAGTAGAATCAATGATTCCTTTGCTCAATACTTTAGCCAGTGATGCTACATCCAAGCTTTATGGTATTTGATCAATCAAACCTTTATTTAGTTACATGAATTAACAACCTAGATTCCCCATCTTATCTATTGTTTGGGACATGAAGATTGCAACAACCATATTTTAACATATAAATGGCTTTTGTAATTTGTAACATTACTGGTCAAAAAAACTCTAACATGAGTGTACTGCAGTTCTGGCCAAAAAAAAAAGTGTACTGCAGTATGAAATCATGGACATAATTCTAGTATTTGAGCAGTACTTCCTTTCACAATTTATGGGGTTTTCGTCATGATAATTGACTAATTGCAATAGTAAGATCTTGTAGTCAATCTGAGAAAGATTCACATCATATTCATTTTCCCAGTTTGGGAGGCTTTAATTTTTTTAAGGCATGTCATACGAGTAATAGAGTAAGCATCATAGTCTGCACTGAAACCCAGAACTTAGAATTAAAGGCGTTTTTGAAGAAGATATGTGATTGAAGCTAAAAGATAAAGTTACATTGACTTGTTTCTTGCAGGTCAAGCAAAGTGAATCGAAGAAAACTGGAGAAGCATCATTTGAGGAGTGTAATTGGGCGGATTGCTGAATTTGAGCAGGTTACTAGCATCTCTGGCTTGGTTGCTTGAAGATGAAGTGATTTCATTTCAGTAAGGGGATGAAAATGCCTAATATAAATCGGATTCTCTAGAACTGTATCTGTTCAAGAATCACGGTTGTATGCTTTGTTTCTATGTAACCTCTGTTCAAGAATCAGGGTTGTCCTGTTTAGCTCTGATTCCATAAATAAAAATATGTAATGTAATAACGTTAGAAATGGGTGATCATTTTTTCTTTGCCCTTGATCAAATTTCTCGTGAATATAAATTGGACTTGAAATGGCTTAATAGACAAAATGACACTAACTTTCAATTCTAGGGATGACAGTGGTGCGGTTTTTTGCGGATATCCGATCCGTTTAAAACCGTTTACTAAAAGGTTATGGAGCGGTTTTGGATAGTCGAAGCATTATCCGTTGCGGATTTGGAGCGGTTTCGGTTTTAGGGTCTTGGATAGCGGATATCCGCATAAAAACCGATTATAATCTACTAGTGGTTTTGGATAGCGGATATCCGCATAAAAACCGTTTAAAACACAATATTTGGCTAATTTAGCGGTTTTAGATTCGGATTCGGTTTTTAGATGGATATCCGATTAATAAATGGTTTTGCGGTGCGGATTTGGATATTGTTAAACGGTTTCGGTGCGGTTTTGGTTATTTGATTTAAAATTTTAAGCGGTTTTTAAGCGGATTTGGATAATGGATAGTTAAACGGTTTCGGTTTTGGATAATGAAAATTTCGCGATTATCCGCACTGCTACCAACCCTAAAAGACGAGTAAGCCCTTTGATTCACAATTTTGGGCACATTTATTTAACCCTTCATTAGATGGACGTTAGTCACGTAAAATAATAATAAAAGAAGTAAATGCCTCCAAATTGATGGAAAAACTAACCCTTGAACTTCGAAAAAAGAGGGCCAAACCCCAATTACTACCATAAGAAAACAAGAACGAAACAAAAAAAATTTGAGTGACAGTAATCGAAACGATAATGCCTCGAGCAAATCCCAATTTTTCATGTAAAAACTATGCCGCTTGTTCGAATTGGTATAGAATCCCAAAACTCCAACTTTACACTAGCCTGAAACAGCTAGAAAATTTATATACACAGCCTTCAAGTGTTATCTCCCTCAAATGCACTAACCCAGGGAATCGATAGGGTGGGTTTCACGTGCGGTGGGAGCTATCATTTTACTGAAGATGGCCAACCCAGATATCAGAATAAACTAGATTTGGCATCAACTTAAATTGCAAACTCAAATTTGTCACCTGCCCCAGCAATCTCTAATTACTAAAACCTTCAGACTTGCCTTTAGATCACTTAGGATTCGCGGAAAATTGGCTGTGGCACCCACTTAAGGTACAGATTCAATTTTCCAGATTTAGCTCCCTCTAGCTGGAAGGTATCTTTGTATTCCCCTTCCAATATAACTCGAGTCAATGTCAAAATGCACCTCCCCATGTAGTCCTGTAAATTAACCACAAAAAGGAGAAAAAAAATGGGTCAGCATATACTATCAAAATTTGAATATACCTACACACCCAAGCTCAAGTGTAAAGTTTATATCCGAACACTCAACCCGAACCAAAGAACTTGGCCTCAAGAAATCAACAACAAATTTCAAATTCAAAATTAGAAAAAAAAAAAAAGAGAGAGAGAAGAGGAACTTATTTTTCAAAGAATGATGCAATCTACCATCCAAGGAAGATGGGTGAAAACCCCCAAGTTTCAAACTTGAGCTACTGAAGGAAGCATCTTAAAATGTACTAGTTACTACTACATTATTGCCTAATTTACTAACCAAACAGAGTTCATATGACTGGAAAAGAGAAGACAGTAATATCAAAGAATTTACCTTCCCAAAAGTGTCATGGTCCCAGACTTCAAGGATAAGCATGTCATGTAATCCATCCTCAACAACAAAGTCGAAAGTTTGATTCCAAACAGGATTCAAGTTCTCATTTACAACCTGAAATTAAGGACCAAAAAATCTTTATGCCCAAATTCTTGAAGATAAGAAAATAGACTTTGTACAAGAGTCTAGGATGGCTCGCTAAAACTTCAAATTCACCATGATATGATGCAGAGCAAAGAGATTAAAACAAAAAGGAAGTACAAGAAAAGGCAACTTCGTGAGGAAATCATAACTAAAAGAAATCTTTAAAACAATAAAGAATAACAAACATGCAGGTAGGGCTAAATGGTAGCCACATCTTGCACTCTCCAAAGGTGTCAATTTAACCACCAAATAAACATATAATTAAACAAGGTAACAACTCCACATTCAGCAACCAACATCTTACCCTAGTTTTGTTTCTCGTCTCTGATTTCTTCATAGTGAGAACAACATAAGGATCAGCCTTCCCCAGTAAATCTACAACAGGCAAATCTTCAGCAGATATCACAGTTACAGATAGTACTCCTCTAATAATAACCTCTTTTTTCTTTTGTGTCACTGCTTTTTCATCTTCAATAGCTTCTGTTCCATTTGCTCCACTTTTAAGAACCTTCTCCAAGGAGGTCATTGAATAGTTAGAGGAAAAGGGATTTGTAAAACTATTCTCCATGCCAAAGGGGCAGTAAAGGAGCTCCAAGTGCACCTAAAATGAAACAATTGCAAGCCAAGCATAAATACCATTAGTTTTCACAGAAATACAGAAATTATTTTCAGGATTAACAACTTAAAAGAAAATATAACATAAGAAACTTATGTAATTTAAAGGGTTAAGTGACTAAATTTATGATTAAATATTGAGTTGCAGCCTTTGGTCCAGCAGCTCATGCCCCCCATTTTGTAGGTTGGCGGTTGTCCCTGTAGAGCCAGGGCTAAATTACAGGAACATGTTGATGCCTGGGGTTATCCCCTATTTACAATAGCAAAAAATAATGAATTTTTTCAGCGACAGAGATCAGATATTAATTTTCAAACAAGTGAGCCATGGCCACTGCAGGCAGATAAAAAGTACCCTGAGCAAATGTTCGCTAAAAGTTGAAGATAAACTTCATTAACCATCTCCACAGGAATTAGCATGTAGTTGTGCAAATTGGGAGAAAGAATTTTCTTATTAAAAAGCTGTTTGATTCTGTAAAATCTATACTATAGACTAAGCACTTGCATATTTAAAGCACTTTCAACTGCCTGTAGGTGTTACAATTTCAAAGATTAACACCTACTGTAAAAAATAATTTCCCTCAATGAATTAATGTAGCTGAAAAGGTATATGCATGCACACAATTCAAGACTATTATTCTACGATTCAAAGAGAGGAACCGCTGTCCTTACCTGGCCCCGGTTCTTAGTATCTCTTTGGATCTCCAAATCTTTAACCAGATCCAACCAGACATCCTTCACTTTACCAGGTTCAAGATCCTTCAGCATTACTTGAGCACATCCAATGAGCTCAGATGCCTGAACCCCCTCATCATCATAAATTCTTACCACCAAGTGCTGAGTTGTTGCATCCTCCACAATAAACTCAAAGTGTTCATTCCAAATGGGATTCAACTCGTTATTCTGGGGAAAGAAACACAAAGATTTTTTAACTTACTGGGCTGAAAGAGCAAAGAGGAAGAAAAGAGGCGTAGGGCAACTTACAATTGTTTTGCTTTTTTTTGTTCTATTAGGTAAAGGGCGAATATATAGTACAGCATAGGGATCCGATTTTCCAATGATATCTTTGTTTGTTAAGTCCCTTGCTTGGACAAGCTTCACCTCTAATGTCCCAACTGGCTTCAACTCCAAATCACTGAAAATAGAAAGAATTAGCCACAACCCTTCACTCCTTTGATTTGGAAGGAAAACTGAAAGAGAACGCATGACACAGCCTCCTAAGCAAATCAGATCACTTAAATGCTCTTTGTCGGATACATAGAGTATCTATAGTCAAAAGAAAAGATATTTGAACCAACAGATCAACCCTGCTAACTACGGTTTCAGATAATAGGTTAGCAGATCTTTTCACGTAATAACTACTATCTTCATTCCAGATTCTTTAGCTTGCTCTGCAGCCAGAGCAAGGCTCTTTGCATGCTCTCCATATGCTTGGCTCAAGTCCCTATTTCTTTCTTCTTTCCTTCTTTAATTGAATTAGATTATTAACAATTAAAATAAAAGAAAAAGAAAGGGAAAAGACATACCTATAGTCACCAGGCAAAATGGGAATAACTTTTCTGACAGGCCACATTATAGAGTCTTCAATGGCATCCCGTATTGTGCTCTGTATGGGAAACAATACAAGAAACACATAAGAGTAAGTCTGTTCTAACTTATTACAGAGGAATATGCAAACCTAAAACTTCTAGATCAACTTCATCTTAAATCATCTCCATAAGAAACATAGAGCTCACATAATGTTAAAAAGCTACTCCCTCCGTTCCAAAAGAATTGTCGTTTTTGGGATGAATGTGGTCTTATTTAGAACCACATTCATCCAAAAAACGACAGTTATTTTGGAACATTTGAACCTTAAAATTTACAATCTATAGAATCAATTGAATTCAGAAGTGAATGCCAAATTGGAACCCAAGAAAGTCTGCTCCTGACTGTTCATTTGTTATCACTAGCTAGACATATAATTAGTTTAAGAACAAATGACATATTTATGCACAAATGACAATCATAAGGCAGGGTTAACCAGATTCTGAACTCATATAGCTGGAGACAATCAACGGCTTTGATTTCGTATTGCAATAAATAAACCAAAGTTAAAGACTATTAAAAAAAAAAAAAAAATCTGCATGGTGTTTTCCGACTAATCTGAGTGATTCCCAAGCAATTGAGCCAACAACTTTTCCTACGGACGTCATAGAGCCAAGTCTAAACCAATTTTTTTATATTTATGTATCAGGACCACCACTATGTAAAGGAACCTGTCAACTGCACCAAAAAATCATCAATGGTAACATAACCCTTGTCGTCTTGGTTATTATTTAGGAAAATTCCCATCTCCTTAGATGAAATCACATTAAACCAAACCATGCCAAGCAGCAAGTGCTACTGACATCATGGTCCCCCCCCCCCCCCCCCCAAAAAAAAAAAAAAAAAACCCGTAATCTGGCTTGTTTTATCGGTCCATGCATTCAGACCTTATGACTATGGCACTAAGACCATTTTCCTTTGTGCCAGAGACGATCCTGCAATGTACCAACAGAACAAGAACTGAGCAATCAATCTCTCCTGTATACCTATCACCAATTTCATATTTCTGATGTGGGAGATGCATCTAAAATTGGACTAATCGCAGCACGTAGGTGCTTTGGCCTAAATCCCAGCACAATTATAAACTTTATGGAATCATCCTTGTATCAAAGTATGTCATATATCTTGGAAGAATTTTTGCAAACTAAACATCTAAAAGACAGGACTATGGAGCATGCAAAAAACAAAAGTGAATATCTTAAACTGAAATTCTCTCCTGATTCCAGAAGCAAAAAGTTTCTTCCAGCAACATTAATGTAAATATCAAGACAATAAGAAGAAACCATGAAATTCATTGTTATGGCAGAAAACATCATATAGTGAATGTAGGACAGTGATTGAGTGCCAAAAGTTGCACAAACCTCAATTGCATCAGAAAGTCCAGGAATAGTTGATATGTCACCACCAATGACTTTCAGGGTGAAATCCAACTTTTTCTGCAAGGAAAAATTAAATGGTTCACCTCGTTATATCAACTGCATGAAACTGAGTATGGAGGGTGAAATATCATATCATCGGAAGCCTAATTTATGGCTAAAAATTACTTCCACTTGAAACTCTACGGCTATTTATATATAAACTTGTAATTATTACAAACTGAAGCTATAATATGGACTAGTTCTTACCAAAAGTCTTATACTCAGCAATATTATTATTCCTATTTAGCAATCAAATTAAGCACAAGAGAGAGAAACCCTCAAATTAAGTACAAGAGAGAGAAAACCAAGACAGAACATGAGTGAAATCTGTCAATTACAACTGTTATCTTAATCACATTTCTTTCTACATCTACAACTAAAGCATTTTCGCCACTGGTAAAATCTATGCTCAGCATAAATTGACTTGTGTCTGGAAAGAAATAACTCACCTTTTTTCTCAGAGAAAAGCAAACAGCTCCAAAGCAAGGCAACTCATTCACCAATGGCTTAAATATAAACCTGAAAACTCCAGTGAAACCAAGATCCTTCACCTGAGTTAAAGGGAAAAGGAAATAAATATCAACCGACGTCATTCTGGCATAATCTATTATCTAAGACTAAATCCATGGACAAAGACAAGTAAGCTTAGAGAAACAGACTAAAATTAATTACACGATTCATTTCATTCATAAGAATAGTTGCTCGTGCAATCCAAAAAAAAGGAAGGGGGGTGGGGGATGGGGCAGTCCCAAATAACTAAAAATTAACATGAAATGTAGATCAGGAAGTTAACTGGCATGAAGCTTTTGAGAAATACACACATACAAATCCCTACTAGATTATAGATATGTTAATTGATAGCAGAAAACTAAATATGCTTGTTCTTAATTTCTTTCAGTGATCTAACTCTGGGATAAACACCCAACAAAATACTATAAAAAATCTGTAGTTTATGGCTCAAAATATAAAAAAAGAACTCAGTAAATTTTTTTTTTTGGCACAAAAAAAGAACTCTGTAGTTTACTATGACAATTCATTACTTTCAAACATATATTAAATAAAAACTAAACCAAGGAGATAATGCACATCTTTTACCACCCTCCAATTGGATCAATAAAGTCAAACCAGATATATGACAGCAGAGCACATAGAACAATTTCTAAAGTAACTATGAACTCTAACTATTTATTCTCAAAAAGAACATTAAAAGAGAATCCATGCGAGAGAAATGCAGAAAATAAGTAAACTAAGCCAGACTTTACCTGCACAGGTAGGGATACACCAAGATAAGTCTTGATGTCAAGTATTATACTTGAATTTGCATCCCACTGCATTTCCATCTCCATTGTAACACTATCAGCTCCATCCTCAAGAATAGTTACTCCTAAAGAATCCATAAGAAGTCGAAGATATATATTAAAAAAAAATGCCAACAATTATATAGAAAATCTTCATTTGGCAATTCACCCAAAAAAGGCTAATAGGGAGAGTATTTTGGGGAAAAAAAATTAATTGTCATAAATAACAACATACATGATTTTACTATTATGTAGAACAATTAACGTTTGAATTGATGTTTTTAATTTCATTAATCATAAATCATATATGCTTGGGAATTGGGATTTATCATCATCCATTATGGCAAGAAAGTAATAGCATTAAAAGAAAAATCCGTTAACAACTATAAACATGAAAATAACGGTAATCTAGTAAGAAAATAACAACCAAAAATATCAAAATTTCAGCAGCATTTTTAAGTTTCAACAAACTAACCAGTAAACTGAGGTGCTACAGTGCCAAGAGTGAACTTGGAAAACTTAAGCGAAGCCAATATAACCGGCCTGTATTGTTCGAGCACCGGCTCCACCGAAGTCTTTATCAGATCAGATGCTGCCTATAAACACCAAAATTAGAGAAATTTCTTCAAAGAAAGAAAGTCAAAAGCTTCTCTCATTTTTCTCCCCCTCTGTTTCATTCATTTGACCAAAAATTTACCTCATTAACGTAAGGCCAGATCTTCGTAAGATGCTGATTAAGCCAATTCAGCTTCTGGCGTTGCGAGAAGACCACCCAAGACGGGTAGAATTGCGCCGGCAAGATCTTTCTAGAATCTTCCACCGTCATTCTAGCAAAAGCAGCCACCGTCTTTGCCTGCAACCAAAAAAAATTTAAAAAAAATAATTATAGACAGAAAAAAATTTTTTAACAAAAATGAATGAAGTAGAAGAACTAACGAGGTCAATTCGACGCTTGGATCGAGAGTTCTCGCACCGAACAAAAAGTACGACCATAGAAAGACCAACGACGACCCCAAAAACGAGTCCGGTAAGGAACCCCATTCTCCGGAGAGAGAAGAGAGAGTTACTGTAAGATTAGAACTGTAGAGAAGAAGGAAAAATAAAATTACTGTTTCTGATTTTTTTCCCCTTCTGATTGCAATAATGGAGAAAAACCTTTTAAAACTTTATTTTTCTTTCTTTAAAGGTGGAAAAAGGTTTATAGTTAATACATTATTAATACAGTAGAGAGGGGATTTAGCGGGTGGATGAAGTGGCAAAATTGTGAAATTAAGAGGGAAAAATGGAAGATTAAGACTACAAATAAAGAAATAAGATTTGGATTTGGGTGGGACGGAGAAATCGGGTGCAAGAAAGTGCGTGAAATTGAAAGGTCGTTGCGTTGCCGACACAAAGGCGATCCATTTGGCTGTTGCAGAGCTTTTGGCATATTACGCTTTGTTTACCAATCAGAATGGGACACGTGGACTTTGGATATCCCGATGGGGTCCTTCCTTCAGCTATTGTATTGTATGGTTTGACTTAAAGATTTTTTTTTGTTGCTAAAGTCTAAAATGATAATGGCTGTGGCCATGTGGCCATAATCCTCCCTTAGTTCATCCTCTTTACATCTACACAATTTTATTTTTGTACGGAAGTTATTTGTTATGTAGGACTACTTCAAAAGAATAAAACTAAAAAGAAGAAAATTAAAAAAAGTTCTTTTCTCGTGCGGTTTATTCAAAAGAAAGCTATAAAAGTCTTTCTATAATAATATATACAAGTTGATCGGCCCGCGTTGGCGCTATAGGCGTTTCTTTTTTAGAAACGTTATTTATTATAATGCATATATTAAAAGATTTTTGCCGTAAATTTAAAATAGAGACAATGCTTTGGTGTGTTTATTGGGATTGTTCTATTTCCTAAGGTACAGATTTTTCAAAAAATAATCGACGGGAAAAAAAAACAAAGTCAATAAATGCAGTACTTGTGGAATTGACAAATGGGAGGGTGCAATTAACTAAATTTGGTTCAGTAAATCTTATAATTACCAAGAGGTAAGGGGAAAAAAAGGAAATAAAGGACTATGACATGTGACTTTTTGAGTCATTTGTCAATTGAGAAATGACCAAAAAGTCTAGTTATTTAATTCCCTCAAGAATCAAAAGTTAGGACATTTAAGTAATCTGTCAAGTAGGTAAAGACGAAAAAAAGATTAGTTCTCTAGCTCATCATCAATCTTTGATGGGGATCTTTTATTAATTCCACCACTCTATTCAAGTCCATTGAGAAATGACAAAAAAGATTACTTATTTAATCCCATCAAGAATCAAAAGTTAGGACATTTAAGTAATCTGTCAAGTAGGAAAAGACGAAAAAAATAAGTTCTCTAACTCCAAAAGCAAGCCTTGGTAGGGATCTTTTAGTAATTCCACTACTCTATTAAAGTCAATTGAGAAATGACCAAAAACTCTAGTTATTTAATCCCCTCAAGAATCAAAAGTTGGTACATTTAAGTAATCTGTCAAGTGGGAAAAGACGAAAAAAATTAGTCTCTCGCTCCTCATTAATCTGGGGTGGGGATATTTTAGTAATTACACATGTTTATTCAAATAATATGTAGTAGTATATATATAATAATAATAATGATATATATAAACTAATTCTTCATTTATATATTATATATATTTATATTTATAAAAATTCAATTAAAATATAAGTTCTACCGTTGGTTTAAACTCCAAACTTTAAACTCCAATGAATTTAGAATTTAAAGTTTAAACTTTAAGTTTAGACTATGGAGGCCTCTCTATCGGATAACTTCTTGAATGGAGACATTGCTTTGACGTGTTTATTGGGATTGTTCTATTTCCTTTTTTAAAATACAGATTTTTGTAAAAATAATCGACGAGAAAAAAAAAAACCAAAGTCAATAAATGCAGCACTTGTGGAATTGACACGGAACTTTTTGAGTCATTTGTCAATTGAGAAATGACTAAAAAGTTTAGATATTTAATCCCCTCAAGAATAAACAGTTAGGACATTTAAGTAATCTGCCAGGTAGGTAAAGACGAAAAAGATTACTTCTCCAGCTCATCATTAATCAGGGGTAGGGATCTTTTAGTAATTCCACCCAGCTCGTCATTAATTCGGGGTAGGGATCTTTTAGTAATTTCACTACTCTATTAAAGTCAATTTAGAAATGACCAAAAAGTCTAGTTATTTAATTACCTCAAGAATAAAAAATTAGGGCATTTAAGTAATCGGCCAAGCGGGAAAAGACGAAAAAAATTAGTTCTCTCGCTCCTCATTAATCCGGGGTAGGGATCTTTTAGTAATTTCCATATGTTTATTCAAATAATATGTAGTATATATATAATAATAATATAATAGTAGTACTAATAGTAGTAGTATATTTATGGCCAAAAAAATAGTAGTAGTATTTATTATTATGATAATAATAATGAATTAATCATGTGATTTTTAGTATTCTTCAAAGGAAATCAATATGTGGATCAAATTAGATTTCTTGGCTTTTCTATTTGAAAGCTCCAAATCCCATTTTTATTTTTCTTCAAAGAAAATCAATATGTGGATCAAATTAGATTTCTTGCCTTTTCTATTTGAAATTTCCAAATTCCTTTTTCCCCTATGCTGTTTATTGGGCTTGAGTATACATATATATAACTACAAGTAATTTAAAGAAAAAGACCTTGTTATTTGGCCCAAAAAAAGGCCTTGTTAAGTGGGTTAACCAAGCTGATTTTAGGTCAAATTTCTAGTGACACTAATCATGGGCCATGTTAGTTTTGTTGCTAAAAGCCTAAAACTGCGGTTTATGGACCCATAGTTTTTGTTAAGTGGGTTAATCAAGCTGATTCCGTAGGTCCCTCGGTCGCATCGACCGCCTACGAGTTTGGGATTGTACTCAACAATTCTTGGGCCTTTGATTAAAATTTATGTACTTCAAAGCAAGCCCTTTCTTTTCCATATTATGAATAAGGATTCAAACAATTTTCTTTTAATAAATATATATTTATAAGTTAATTTTGTTCAAGTTGAATCGGTTAAAGGCTTAAGCTCTCACGAGAATAATTTTTTTCATTTTTAAAACTCGAAACTCGAAATCTTGCTGAAGAAAAAGAAATACCGAATCACCTGAACTAACTGCTTGGTAGTAAATGATCAGTTCAAACAAATTCTTTTTATTTGATATTGTAAAGCTCTTTTCTTTTTCTTTTTTCTTTTTTTTTTTTTCGCATACGATATTATCAAGGTTTTCAATCTTAATCATTAAAATAAAATAAAATTATATCACTTCATCATACTTTGAAAATCTAACTGATATGATCTGACGAGGTTTTGGACAACAACCCAAACAAAACAACCACAAAAAAATAATGTAGCATACATGATGGGGACAAATGGGATGCCTTCCACTTAATTTATTTACCATTACACGATGATAATAACGATGACCCTACAACCCTGGCCTCCACATTTGGGACAATAATAGTAAGTAGCATTACATCATTGACATCGAAAGGGAAATCCATAATTAGCGCAATGAGGATAGGATCAAGGTACCATGACAGAGCTATTGTTTTTTATAATGAAATCACATAAAATTTATGCACAATAACTTAAGATTAATCAATCCAATAACATATGTAAGAATATACGTGTTGTATATAATTTTGTAGAATCTTCTTGTATTTAGCAATCGCATTGAGTCTCGATTTGAAATCGAGTAGCCATGCACGTCAAACTTTATTTGGGAGAAACTCTCTCAACATCTATTTCTCCATTCACAGTACTCTAACTCAAGTTTTTATTTAAGAATACATTGAACTACTTCTTCTTAACCTAACTAGGTACGTGTTATATGTTATATTTTGAAAACCTTCCAACCAAACAAAAATATAATAAGAATAAGAATTAGATTAAAATAGTAATATCTCGACGTACGTATGCAATATCTAAGTAGAATATAAAAGCATACCTTTTTTTTGAACCACAGCTTGACAAGTGTCCCTCAAGAATGCCTCTCCATGCACCATTTGGATCATTTCCATTGGTTGATGATACGGGTCCCACACGACTTAGGGTTTAACTTGGTTTTGAGTAACGTGGGTCCCATTCGGCTTAGGGTTTAGCTTGATATTAAGGGTTTACTTTGTTTTGTATTGCAAAGAGCTCTCCTATTGGTTGAGAATTGCGGAACCCACTTTCCACTCACATGCTCCTACTTCCACCACCTCTTTACCATTAGTTTCTTTTTCAATATGAACCGTTGATGCTAACTAACACATGTTAGAGCAATTCTAGCCATTTGATCAAGATTATCAAAAACCCTAACATAAGAACCATATAAGGAGGATTTTTTTTTTTCTTCCCATTATTTTTCCTTCATTCCCGTCTCCCCCTCCCCATTTTCTTCTCCTCATTTTCTATCTGCAAAATCTAAGCATTCATCTCCAAATTCATTCTCATCCGCCGGCAACCCAAAAAGTTCCTCCGCTCCTCTTCTTGCTGCATTATCCTCCTAAGGTGGTCATCTCTTTGGGTTCCTCTTTCATTGCTCACCTCCGTCTTCCCTCAGTCCTCACTTTCTTTCATTGTTCACTGGGTTTCTTGCTAGGTTTGTGTTCTTCTCTTCAATTTAACTAAACTTTTATGTTCTGTCTTCTCCCCTGTTTTCCAACGGTGACTGTTTTCTCTCTTTCTTTCCATTTTTCATAGCTTTTCACTATATTTTTGCTGATTGCTGCTCTGATAAATCCGGGTTCTGCTTTGCGGTGGGTCTACTTCTCTTTATTTTTGTTGCCCCTTATTTTATTTGCCCTTTGCTATTTTGCTCTTATTATGTTCTTTTCCCTGTTCTTTTCCCTTTTGCCTGCGGTTTGCAGGTTTCTTACGATTTCCAGTGGTTCCTTATCATCCTCCACTTGACAGGTTGGTTTGTTTTTTGAACTCCTTTTTAGACTGGCTTGATACCTTCTTCAGCTTCATGCTTTTTTTTGTTATTTTTTAATTATTTCCTTTCAATTGTTCTTAATTTCTCGGCTCTTTCCAAATCGGTGGCTTCTTTGATCTTTTTATCATCATCGTGGGATCCGTTTGGTAATCTGACGGTGAGCCTCCTTCTCTTATTAATTGATTCCATTATTTTTTTTTGGCTTTATGGACCTTCTGATTTGTCCACTTAAAAGAGTTTCCTCTGTGGCATTCTATTTGGTTATATGGAAAATAATTTATAAACACCTATGTTCTTTAAAATGGCATCTAAGGATTGTGACTTTTGTATACCTTTGTTTTGGAAAGTTTTCTTATCAGTTTGCTTTTCATTCTCAGTTTATTTGTTCTTCAGATTGTAACTCAAACATTGCTGCAGCCTGCAGGTAATTACCTACTTCCCATTTTTCTTTTATGTTTTGCAGTGACAAATTTTACTATTTTCAATTTAAGTAAGATCTAATTCAACACTTGATAATATCGTGTCTACTATTATATTGTGTTCGATAATATTCTTCAATATTCTTCAACACTTGATAACATGCTTGCAGACTTTGCTTTGTGGACTAATTGGCCTCCCTCCTTCAAATGGTGTCCTACCACAATCTCTTATGCACACCAAAATTTACTTCAGCATGGGTAAGAGTACTTTCCCTGGACAAGTGTTCAAACTGTGACTTTGCTAACATGAAGCTATCTTGATCAGGTTTTGGTTATTGTTTGCATAAGGTTTCAAGTTTTGAAGATATGTACTTACTGAGAGTTAAAACTCATTGCTTGGTATTGAGAGAAATATGATCTTAGAAAAGTTTATAATATATATATATATATATATATATATATATATATAGCTTTAGTAGATTTAAAGGTTGTTCTCCTCTCTTTTTCTTCAAAAATATTTAGAGATACTACATTTGTGTGCGTTGGTGAAACAATTTTAGGTGCTTTTGTTTTACGAAAATGCTTAGTGTGACAAGGATTAGAAGAAATAGAAACCAAACAGATTAAAGTCTTTCACTCAAAATAAATGGTTCAACTTGCATTTTGTACACACTTGAAAACTCAAGTTGAAATAACTAGGATTTTGTTTGTTATTTCTTCTGATATATGTAAGTTCATTTCTTATTCTCTAGGAGTCAACTAAGATGGTTTAGGTGTAATGAGAATCCCTATATATGCTAATTGTTATTGTTTACTAATTTTGGGTGCTTTCGTCTACTTTATTGTTGATTTGATTACTGAGTGGCATAATCAACAATCTTATCCTGTTCTTTTTAATGTATGACATTGGATCAACAATGATTCTCTATTGTCTAGACAACTTATTATTTTGTTGTGTATTCTGATATTATTTTGTCGGAATTTAAGAATTACTTTTTCAATTTAGATTAATCATGTTCTCAAAGAGTGGAACTCCTCCATAAGTTCTCTGAAAATTTTTGTTTACAAATAATTCTCTTATGAATATTTGCTGTTGCTAATATATCTACTTACATTTTCAATTCCTTTCCATCACTTTTTCAATATGGTACTAAATTGTTTACTTCACAAAAATAGATTTTTTTTTCAAAATAGTTGCCCACTGAGAAGTGGGGCCTTTGTCTATCATATTCATCTCTCTCTCTCTCTGTTCTTTTTTTTCATTTGTTGAATTTGTTCAAATGAATTGTTTTCCTTATTGGGTTCTTTGGTGTTTTTTTTTCTTAAAAGGCGTCTCTATTTGATTTTTTTTCTATGATTTATTAAATGCAAGATTGTTTAATTGGTGAATAAGATTAATTCATGCGGTTATATTGCCATTGAGTTTTTCATTGAAAGTGATGAACCTGGGAAGTTGACTAATGTAAATGTTATAATCCTAATTTAGCTCTCTATCTCTCTTCCTTTGTGCAGGCTGAACAGAGGAGAGAAGAAATAAGGAACTTCTGCTTTTGAGATATCCCTTGCGGAAATAGGTCAGTTGTTTTAACATTCACTTCTTATTCATGATTTCTGTTTACAAGGTGTTTGATGATATGCCTCTTATCAATGTCTTTTTTCTAAGATGTATATTTTCTCTCCATGATAATTGAGTTGTCTCTTCTTTGATGTTGTTGCCCTTATTTTGCTGCAACCATTTGCTTTCATAGGCTGCATTTTTTTTTTCTTTGTCAACCAAAAGACACACCCAAAGTAATAAAATCATTGATCATATAAATAGTTAAATATTCACATGCGATTTCTTTTTTTTTTTTTGCTAAAACTCTTTCATTTCTAGGCTGCTTGGAAGCCTCCAGCCATGGAAAGTGTAAAGCCAGTAGATTTCAAATTTCACAATTAACAAAGAGTCATTTGGCATGGTACGATCAATTATTTGTTTGGTCAAGTTTCCTAAGTCAACTAATGACATTATCATATCTTAGTTCCATTATATTTATAAGATTGGTCTGAATTATTAACTAATTAAATTAATTTAATTACTCTGTTCAGAAAGGTTGCTACCAAGCTTATCTGTCGGAAATTTTAAAAAAAAACAAATGAGAATTTGCAGAAGGCATGTCTAGGTTGGTCTTGGAAATAAGTAACTGCAGGTGTTGCTCTAACTATTGCTAGAGTTGCAGGCTGGTTTCATTATTGCTAGAGTTTTCTAAGTTTACATTTTGAGTTACAAATATCCCTGAATTTCCTATAGTTATTTAATTAAATTTAATTATTTTAATTTTAAAGTATTCAATATATGCCAATGAAAATTTTGAATGATAGATGCGGAGATATCAGCTACTTCATTTTTTTCTGTATCATGTTCTTGAATAAGTGATTTTTGGATTGGTCTCTATGGTTCTCCATTTTCTGTTCTTCTATGTTTATTGATTTGCGGGTCATAGGTGTTCTATTTTTTGCCTAATTAACTGTACATTGTTGGGTTTATGTTAAAGATGGGAAGCAACGAGACAAGCTCATTTGTTAACTTTGTAATGTCTAACTCTGTAGTACAAAGTTAGCAATTTCAGTAAGGTTAAAGATGGGAAGCTCATTTGTTAACTTTTGACTTAAGTTAGCAATTTCAGTCTATCCACTTCATTTGTATTTGATGCCTATCAATCAGGTTCTTGATTTATTTAATTTATCATGGTTAAAGCACTATATAACTATTTAGTTTTGGTTTCCATCTACTTTATTAACTTTTGAGTTTGGACTTTTTCTTTTGCCATTATTAGACAAATGGATTTGTAAAGAACATAGGATTTCAATAAGTGGGACAAATTGTGCATATGCTTCACAATTATAGTGTTGAGTTGAAATTAATGATTACAAGAATCCCTTAGTTTTATTCTCTTTCTCCCTCTTTTAAGTGACATATATTTAAATATATTAGTTTGTTTCACAATGGCATTTTGACAAGAATCACTTGGCCATCATTGCTCTTCATGAAGTCCATCTCCAGGAAACTATGTTTTATGACTATCAAATTTTGGATTTGACTTTGTATGGATCATATATGTATGTATTTTCTTTCAATATATATTCCTACATATAAGGAGAATTATCCCAGAGATTCCATAAGGAGAGCATCATAGAAGATTTCACCCTAACAACTCCTTTCAAGAGTGATCATTAGGCGGTAAACAATGTAGTTAATTATGACTTATCATAGTGTTACCAACTCCTATCTTTTTGGAACATTATTTCTAATACAAGTTAGACCATAATCGAAATCAATTGTCACCGTCTTTTTGGAACTTTGTTTCTAATATATCATATATGTTTTGTTTTGGCCACATGTTTCTAATATATGTTACTCTGATATTTTTGGAACTTTGTTGGTTCTGATACAAATTAGACCATAATCGAAATCAATTGTCATTGTCTTTTTGGAACTTTGTTTTTGATATATGTTAGACCATAAAAGAAATCAATTGTCACCGCTTTTCATTATTAACGTTGCATACCTTGAAACAATTTAGACCTTTCACTGTTAATGTTGGATATACCTCCATAATATTAGTACCTCTGATTCCAATTTCCATTTTGTTTACAATCAATCTTAGTCCCTCTCTTACACATTTTTTTTAGATAATGAATGTTTAAGAGTTCTAACATCTTAATACATAATAGAAATGCAAATGAACCATCTAATATTGTGAAATGACTTCGGAATTCTACCATTTTAAGCTCTGTTTGGTAGAGTTGTGAGATTGATGTGGATTGAAATGGGGAGATTAGTTGCTGTACGTATGAGATTAGAATTGTAGCTTTGTAGCTTTGTAGATTAGTTACATCAACGCAATGTTCAACGCATTAACGCATTAAATATATCCAATATTCACAACATCGTATGGATGATCCCGCAGCAACGCGCGGGGCGGGTTTTATTTAGTGATTATGTAATGGCGATGTTGTTGGGACGCAACAAGGCAAGTCCCGTAACCCTGCAGCCAAGTCATCAGGTCAGTTTCCCCTCCATAACTCTATATCTGAAAGCAGAAATAATTGAGTTCTTGGGGAATTCAAATCCGAGGCAGGCACATGGATATAATTGTAGTTTCCATTAAAGTTGAGAACGATTAAAATAAGGTGCGATTAAGGTCACTTGTAGTTTAGGGATAATAATGTACTAAATGACTAATGAGGAAAGAATATGACTTGTTTGGCTGTAATTTTGTCGTAAAAGTGCTAATTATAATGCTTAAAAAGGCCCACATATATATTTTGGCTGATTCGAAGCCCTTTTGGAGCTGCTGAAAAGCTAGCCACTTTTATTTCTTATTTCTTATGGGAATAAAAGGCAATCTAAATGCTTCAATCATTTACAAATATGATCAAGATCAACAAAGGGGGGCTACCCCCAACACTGATCAGTTTAATGGGCAAAACTTATATTATTAATAATAAAAATATGATGATGGGCAGCAGCCTATATATTACCAAGTTATTAAGTTTCCCTAGTTTAAGCATTTTTAGTTCCACAATAAGATTTTTAAAGCTTATTCTACTAATATTTTTAAGGATAAAAATCATTGTTTTTGAAATCGGATCGGCTGGTCCGATCGATTCAACCGGGTACCGATGGCATGTTCGGTCCGAACAATATGGGAATTTCCTGGTTTTGACGTTGGTCAACAATCAGATAAAATCGGTTGGATCGGGTGGTTAAACTGGATTGAACCGATTTTTATATTTGAAAATTGTTTAAAGAATATTTGAAAAGATGGTAGGATTTGCACTCATAACCTCTCACTTTATAAATAAACTTATTTACCACTATGCCAAACATTTTTTGTTGATTTATGTTTGACATATTTAATATTTATACCATAAAATAATAAAAATGACAAAAAAGGTATATAATTGAACCAACCGATCAATACAGATCGGTCAAACCGTTGAGATTAGGCTTGGACGGTTCAAGA